>JAKSZT010054394.1:3217322-3256344 GCA_026826555.1 Tolypeutes matacus | reverse complement strand
CATTTATCCCCCCCTTGCTGCTTGTGCTCGCTGGGTCAGCCAACCACGCCGTGCAGGCGGGCTTGCCTTCACCAGGAGGCCCCGGGAACCGAACCCGGGGCCTCCCATATGGTAAACGGGAGCCCTACTGATTGAGCCACAGCCGCTTCCCCCAACTTGTTATCTTAACAATTATGAGTATGTACACAAGCTACCAAGAATGTTAATGCCACTTAAAGTGCCCTTAAATGCATTTTTATATGCATAGAAAAATCTCTGGGAGGATGCCCAAGAAAGTATTAACCATGTCTACTAAGTGGAACAGGAGTCTAAATGACTTTTATCTATCATTTTTCACCATTCTAAACTATTTGAATATTTTACCATGAAAATGCATTACTTTATTAATTATAATATAAACCAATAAACAAAGTAACTATATTTAACTGCTGATTATATCATATATTCCTCCCAAATTCTGTGCTTTATGGAAGTGAATTATAAAAGACAAAGATCTTAAAATCAGAATTCATATCTCATTATAGAATTCTCTCTTTGAAGTAATTCTGCTAATATTTGGCAAGCTCCTATATTATTTTTTAAAATATAGTATTTATTAGCTTTTCCTCCTATTAGCAAAAGTAACACATGCTAATATAAAAAACTTGGGGTACAAAGAAAAGCAAAATGGAAAAAAAAAACAAAACATCCAAATATAAGCAGTGTTAAACATGGTATACATTAAATACTTTTTAAATATATGTGTAAAGTACACAGACATGCCTTTATTTATTTTTATTAAAGAAGTTGTAGGTTTATAGAAAAAAAAATAGAAAATAGAGTTCCCAAATACTCCCCCCCACACACAGTTTTCCCTATTATTAATACTTTGCTCACAAAGTATAGCACCTTTGTGAGAAGCAATGAAAGAATAGTTATAATTGACTACTAACTACAGTCCATAGTTTACATTAGGGTTCACTGTGCTGTATGTAGTCCTATAGTGTCGGCTTTTTAAAAAAATTTTTATTCTAGTAATGTATATACAACCTAAAATCTCCCTTTTTAGCCACATTCAAATATATAATTCAATGGTAATAATTATATTCACAATGTTGTGCTTCCATCACCCCAAACAGAAACTCTGTACCAATTAAAGACATGCCTTTTTTTAAAAGTAGTTTATGTTTTTTTGTTTTTGTTTTTTTTACCGGGAGGTCCCAGGTATCAAACCCGGGTCCCTCCATATGGGAGACGGACGCCCAACCATTTGAGCCACATCCGTCCCCCCAGTTTATGTTTTAAATACTCACAGCTGCTTGGGTGTCTTGCTCTTGGTTAATTCCTGGACCAGAAAAGTTCCAAATGCAAATGATGGTCGTCCCTGATGTAAATAATAAGCAAAATTCAGACGTTCCACTAGAGCATATTTATTAACCAGGTCTGGACTAGAGAAATGTGGGAGATCACTTGATGCATCTGTGGGGGGAAAAGTGAAGTAATATTTATTCTCTACATTTCACCTTGATTAATTTCAGATATTCAAGTAGAAAGCTTAACTCTCCAGTGGTAAAAGGAAATTGGTTGCTATAATCATTTTGTGACTGCTGTGTATCACTTTGAACTCACCAAGATGTAACTGCTTTATTTTACTTCATTGTGTAGAGATAGCCTCCATATTTTTTTTTTTTTTTTACAAAAATGCATACCAGAAAAGCTGCATAAAAACTCATAAATCATGCTTTTCCCCCATTGAACTGACTTGTAATTTTAGATGCTTTAACTATTTGATGATCTTTCATGTTCACATGGCAATAGCCAATAACTCTTAAGCACAAAATCTCTGCTAAATGGCTTATCATTTGCAAAAGAAAGCTTTGCAATTTATTCATGCAGCTCATTACACAATGAAATCCCTTAGCATATTTGAGTCCTCTAGTTACCAAGGCCAACTCACTACATCTTTCTCCCACAATTTGAGAACATCCTTTTCTCATATTAATACCCTGCCATAATCTTTCGTTATCATTAAGCTGTACTTTCTGATTTGTATTCATAAAACATTCTATTATCTACATGATGATACTATCTTTCCAAAGCCAGCAGAGAAGCTCAGTTTAAAGTTCCTCTGTACCCAATAGCTGAAATTTTATTTTCTCCTTTTAAAGAAATCTGAAGTCAGGAAATATTTGGATGTAAGTAGTATTAAATAACCACTCCTGTCAAGTCCTAATCTTTAATGGCCTCTTAACCACTTACTACCCCTATAGAAGAAAAAAAATGTGATAAATAGTATTTTTGAACTGTTAAGGAAACAGTTCTGGAAAACAGTGCATGTGCTCTTGATTTCAAAGTTCAAAGCTTATTTCTGAAATAAAGTTTTATTTTCCCATGGGATTCCAAGGACTTCTCACCTTGTGACTTGGCTTCTGTAAAAAAGACTTGAAGACAATGGCGGTACCTGTCACTTAACCAAGCTATTACTTAAAAGCATATCCCTTGGACATTAAAAAATTGTCACATGCCTTATCTGTGTTCTTTGTGAGATGACTGACTTCAGTAACTTATATTAAAAACTACACACTCATTTTTTAAAATATATTTGCTGAGTACTTATTATATGTACAGCACTACCAGGGGTAGAACCAGCATATTTGGGATTTATATTCAAATAAAAACTGATTTTTTAGCAGGATGGAGCCTGGTGTAGAGAAAGTGCATAAGAGAAAGTTCCACCTGAAGGGAAATTTTACTCTGGCCTGCCACAGAAGAAAAGTCACCATGCAGCATTCTCACATCCCCTTTCAGTGGTAAAACCACATAAAAAAGAGATAAACATTCTAATGAAATACAACTCTCCAATTTTATGAATCTGTATTATGTTTCCCTGATAATCATTTCATTTACTTTGTGCTTCATTTCTTCAAATATGGTTAAACTTCTAAAAACCAGGCAGGAAGTATATTCCTTCAACTTCCGTGTATCTCTACCAAACCTGTAGAGTGCTCTAACTCTAAAAGGGGGTCAAAATACTGGCTGGGTGATGGATGAATGATCAACAGAACAGGATTCTGTCTACCCTCTAGTAACTTTATTGAGATTAGGAACAGTATTTTCATTTGAAAATGCAGTAAGTACTACTTCATTCAGCATCCACTCAACACACACTTACTGAAACACTACTATAAGCCTGGCACTACTACATTGGCCTCTGGGCACTAGGTTAAGTCAATATTTCAAAACTTTTTTTTTTTTTTTTTAATTTTATTTATTTATTCATGTATCCCCCCCTTGCTGCTTGTGCTCGCTGGGTCAGCTAACCATGCCGTGCGGGCAGGCTTGCCTTCACCAGGAGGCCCCGGGAACCGAACCCGGAGCCTCCCATATGGTAAACGGGAGCCCTACTGATTGAGCCACAGCTGCTTCCCAATATTTCAAAACTTGAACTTAGAAAACTGATAATTAGAAAATTCATTTTTCATTTTATTTATTTTTAGGAGGTACCAGGGATTGAACCTGGGACTTCATACGTGGGAAGCAGGCACTCAACCACTGAGTTACACCCGCTCCCCAAAAATTCATTTTTATGTATGTCAATGAATATGGGGCACAGGATATGTACGAAGTAATAATTTAAAGCCTCAAATTTAGTGAAGCACCACTGGCAACATGATATTAAAGGCTAACTCTAAATGCAAAAGTAAAAGAGAAACAGAAAAAGCTGAGTTTAAGAATGGCACAAAAATCAGAGAAATTCTTATGGTCTATGGAGGACAAGGCGTGTTGTGCATCTAGTGCCAGGAACTGTGAAAGCTTTTTCAACGCTTTGTCTCCTTTCATGCTTACAGTAACGTGTGAAGTGGGCACTGTTATAAGCTTATTTTACAGAGAATTGAAGAGAAGAGAAATCACATGCCTAAGATATACAGCTATTACACGGTTGAGCCAGGATTTGAATGTCAACAGCTATGCTCTTAACCTTTATTATGCTATACTGCAAATGAAGAGGGATTTGGGGGAAAGACAGAAATATAAGCAGATAGGTACATATTACATTTTCCATCAAATTCAAGCACTAGTGACCTAATACAAGACTCTTAAATCTTAATATGTTTTCAATTCCGTCTTATGGGAAATGTTTTCCAATGGAATGTACCTTTATTTTTAAAATAGAAAGCAGTGAAAAACTGGATTAGCTTCACATAAATTAACTTTTGTCATGACTTACCTCCTATCGCTAGTGTGTTGGCAGATTGCCAGCCAAACAATCTGCTAGGATCAAAGGGCAATAATGACTGAAAAAGGAGAGAAGTCAAATCAGAGTTAAAAGTTAATTGATTCTAAAATAAGTAAGCAAAATTATATGAAAAGACTTCAGAGGTAATCTGCTTCCCTTCTCCAAGGCAATTTAAAACCTTATCTTTCTGAACATAAAATTCGTTGAACACAGCTGAAAACTAAAAAGACTGTATGAAACACCTTTCTATATTCATTTGATTTTGTTTTTTATTTTTTAATTTAATTTAATTTTTTAAAAAGATTTTATTTATTTATTCATTTATCCCCCCCTTGCTGCTTGTGCTCGCTGGGTCAGCTAACCACGCCGTGCGGGCGGGCTTGCCCTCACCAGGAGGCCCCGGGAACCGAACCGGGGGCATCCCATATGGTAAACGGGAGCCCTACTGATTGAGCCACAGCCGCTTCCCTGATTTTGTTCCTTTTAAAGACACTCCTTACTTCAGCAAAATATGCTGACTTTGGCAGATGCAGTGTCAATTATAATGTAAAATGGGCTTTGGAGATAATTTTGGAATAGAAAGGCAAGAGGTCTAAGAGGCTAGAAAATATGATCATGTTAACATGACAAGATGAGCTAAGATCGGGGAAGTAAAGCATGAGACAACTAGATGAAGAGTTAAAGAAATGTGATGAGGAACAACAACAAAGAAAAAAATAGAAGACCAAGGTCAAGCCAGTTAGAAAAGGTTTGAGAACACAGAGTAGTAACTGTTTGAAATTTGTCCAGGCCAAGGTTTAACAAAGACTAGAAACAGATGGTGGGAGAAATACAGGAAAAAACAGAACTATTAAATCAAGACTTAGATGGCTATGGAAAGAATAGCTTTGATTTAAAATTAAGGGAGACTGTATGGTCTATTAAGGAAGAAATATTTTTCCTGAAAGCACAGGACTAAAAAATTACATCAGTCAACTCAAAAATAGAACATAGAACAACAACCGGAACCACTTATGTTTTAAGTTGAATCAAATTACTCTAAGTAGTGAGGCCAAGTTTTTATATAATCTACTTTATATAGTTTATACAAGTGCTACTCAAAGTGCTGATCTACAGTGAGAAAAGAAGCTTGAGCCAAAATATAATCCAATGTATGGCTTCCTTCTTTGAGAAAGTCTTGCTTAAAAAAAAAAAAAGCTTGCTGACCTGAACAGTGTACTTAGTCACATTCCAGCATGAGCTCCTAATTCCATCATGTACCAGAACAAGCAGTTCACAGACTGGCACAAGACTGCAGACTACACTTTTTTTTTTTTAAAGATTTTATTTTTATTTATTTATTTATCCCTCCCTTCTTGCTTGTGCTCATTGTGTCCATTTGCTGTGCATGTTTCTGTATCTGCTTGTTTCCCTTTGTTGCATCATCTTGCTGCGCCACGCAGGTCGTCAGCCCATTGCGCCACTCGGGCCAGCTTGCCCTCACCAGAAGGCCCTGGGAATCGAACGCGGGGCCCTCCATATGGTAAACGGGAGCCCAACCAACTGAGCCATAGCCGCTTCCCAAGACTACACTTTTGAATAGCACCAGTATATATCCTAAGAGCTTAAATTGAATTGAAGACACTGTGGGAATATATGTACTTAGAGAAAAAAGGAAAATGCCTTGGTTCTAAGAAATAAGCTAAAGAAGGTGTTCTTAATGAGGATCCCTGAATAGGCTTCAGGCAATCTGTGAATCTTTTTGAAATACACACACACATAATTTTATGTATATATACAACTTTTTTAGGTAGAGGGCTGACAGCTTCTGTCACATTCCTAAAGAGATCTTTGTCCTGAAAAAGGTTAACTAAAGTAGTGATTTAAACAAACAAACAGCCCTGATTCATTGAGAAGAGACTGTTAGAAGTGGTAGAATGCAGCGGCCTTTGGAAGCAGCAGAGAGATATGCTGGTCAACTATGTATTTGTTCTCAGACCCATTCCCTGCCCTTCTGCTCTGCAGTGCAGGGACCTGCATTTCCCAAGCTTCCTGGTCCCATGGCTATCAGTTAGGTCTAGCCATGAAAGAGACTGGTGAGAGATTACAGTTGGGAGGAAGGGAGCCAAGACAGTTTCTCCCTTCTCTCGGTTTCTGAGGGCATCTCCTCCAAGGTTCCAGCCCCACCCTCTATACTCCCAGCTCCCGTCAGGCAGCCCCAGTACAAGTTTAGCTCCCAGAAAATGGCTCCAGCCTCTGGATTCTGATAACACCACTTTCTTGCACTGTTCCAGCCTTAGGGGTGTTGATGACTTCCTTCTTTGCTGATCTTTGAGTTGTCTCGCCATCACGTTTGCCTTCTCTATTCTATCATCCCGTGTAAGCAATTCCCTCCATTTGAAAGACTTGGAGTGATTTCTGTTTTCCAGGCTGAGTCCTGAGTGACACAAAGGTCACCTAAATACTGTACCTGAATAAGGTGGTAGAGTGTAATATCATGTGGAAGGATATTAGGGGCAATGTACTGAGGAAAGAGAGCAGTTTTTAGCTTGGGGTAAGGAGTTAATGCCATCTTCAGTAGCTGGGGATCCACTTTCTTCAAACAGTTCTCATTTTCTTTATTCTGAACAACCTAAGTAAAAGATAACAGAGTTTAGAATAATGCTTTTCCCTTTTCAAAAGTTATGTACCTTTTTCACAGGAACCCTAGGAAACAAGATGAGCTTGAAGATAGTATGTAGTAGCAAAAAACAGCATTGGACAAGGAGTCAGAAGCCAATAATTCTAGTGTTGGTTCTAAGACAAACTATCTGTGTGACCTCTGGCTAGATATTTAATATCAGGCCTCAGCTTCCTCACCTACAAGATTAGGAAGTTGAGCTAGATCAATGATTTTTCATTCAGAGAAGCTGTTTGAAAAAAAGACTCTGCTACTACAGTATGTTTGCAAACTACCAGACTAGATGACTCCTAGGTCCTTCCCTCTCAGCTCTGAAGTTATGACTCTACTTTCTGAGAGGTGATTAAAAACAGAGGAATAAATAACTTAACCATATAAGTTAAGGTAGAGTGCAAGAACCTGGGGGGGGGGGGGGAAAAAGGAAAAAAATAAAGGAGGGGCAGTAGAAATTTTGCAAGATTAGATGTTTTAATGGCATTCTATTTTTTTTTAAGATTTATTTTTATTTATTTATTCCCCCCTTGCTGCTTGTGCTCTCTATGTCCATTTGATGCACGTTTTTCTGTGTCTGCTTGTCTCCCTTTGTTGTGTCATTTTGCTGTGTCATCTCACCGCACCACACAGGCTGGCTTGCCTTCACCAGGAGGCCCCAGGAATCGAACCCAGGGCCTCCCATACGGTAAACGGGAGCCCAACCAATTAAGCCACAGCTGCTTCCCAATGGCATTCTTAAGTTTCCTCTAACCAGGCACACTACACACTCAAAGAGCAAAGACAGGTGAATTTCCACTGGGTCCCTCTCCAAAGACATTTAAATGGGCAGCTAAAGATGATGATTTCCTGTTTACTCCTCTATAAAGGCAAAAAGTGGAGAATAATTCCCAAGTCACAACTGCTTACGTTTCAGAAGCAATTAGAACCTGATTCTATCTTCAAAAAGAACTCTGGATTATTAGAAGACAAAGGAAAAGTGGGAAAAGAGTATCTGTACAACATATTAGTTCCCTTACAACTTTGAGGATGAAAGAAATGTAAAATCAGTCCTGTAAAACCGTAAGTCAAAGTGCCGTCCATACCTGACTGACGCCCCCAGGGGCGTACATGGTAGTGGCGAGGGCCAGGAGGGTGTGGCCTTCTAACAGCATACTGCTTACACTGGCCTGATTGCTGGGAATCAATATCTGAGCATTTGCAAGGCTAGCCTGGAAGATCAATTTGGGATCTGGAAAATAAAAGAGTATGTTTTTCCCCTTAGGAGGGATAAATACTAAGTTAAGAATTATATGGTTCTGAGAGAGAAACTTCATTTTAAACTCTATCCACAGTAAGGACTTTCTATGTTTAAAAACAACAGGAAAACATCACAAAAAGAAAGAATGAAAGATTTGTCTCCATGAAAACAAAAATTGAAACAATGAAAATTGAAAGGTAACAATGAACAACAAATGACAACCTAAGAATTAAGGTCCTCAACAAAGAATGTGTACAAATTAATGCCCAAAACACTGGACTCCTACAGATAAATGGACAAAAGAAATAGCCAATTTGCCAAAGATGAAATACAAGCGTCTGATACATAAAAACACTTACTTCACTAGTAATAAAGAGATGCAAATTAAGGTAATAATCAGATGCCATATATTACCTGTTAATCAGCAAAGATGTAAAAAAAAAATAATCATCCTCAACACCCTGGAGTTGGCCAGGGTGTGAGGAGCCCAGGACTCATGTATAAAATGGTACAAACCCCATGGAAATCAATCTGCCCTGACAGCAAGAACCTTCAAAAAGCAGATAATTTCATATCCAGAAACCTATCTATACCAAGGAAATAATTTGAAACAAGGACAAAATTTTTATGCTCAAATATATTCAAGATTATTACTTATAATAGAAAAAAATTGAAAACAGCCTCAATGTCAAAAAACTGAATGAGCAATAAGTTAGATAAGGGTATACCAGTCAGTGGAATATTATCTAGGCATTTAAAATGGTCACTGTCTCTAAGAACTCAGGAAAATTATGTAGTAATAATATAATGTGAAAAAGCAATATATAAAAATATAGATGTTTCTTGAAGTATCCCAGCACAAGGTAGGAACTCAATAAATATTTGCTGGAGGAATGAAATTCGATATAGACTAGGTAAAAAGTACAGAGAAAATGAGTGGGAGAAAATACATATTATCAATGGGATTAAAAGGGGAAATGTTAGACTGTATATATGGTAACAGAATAAAAAATTTTTTTTAAATCCATGGAACTACACGACACCAAGGGTGAACCCTAAGTTAAACTGTGAACTTGAATTAAGAGCACAATTATAAAAATGTGCTATCATCAATTGCAATATATGTTCCTTACCAATGTAAGGTATTGGTGTTGGTGGTAAGGTGGTGTATGGGAATCCTGCATTTTATGCACAATTGTTCTGTAAACACAACTTTTCTAATAAAGAAAAAAAATTATCAATGGGTGGTTAAAGAGGTGTTATTATTTTCTTGTAGTTCTCTGCAGCTTCCAAATTTTTTTACAATGAACATATTTTACTTTATAGTCAGCACACACATACATACACACACAAAACAAAACAAAACAAAATCCCACATATTAAAAAAATTCCTCTTTTGGAGAACAACTTGGTGTTACGCAAAAGTGAAAGATTGGCTCTGGACATTCCTTGCCTGTGTAGCACTCAGCCTGTCCCCTTTCCCAATTCTCTAGAATGACACCAGCTAAGTCCTCAGGGGTAGCTGTGCTTTTCTGTCTGACTATAAGCAGAGGAAAGCTCGGTTTCACTAGCGCCACTACTAGAGGACATGGCAATCCCACATAGACTGTGGATTTCTTTTCACTCCATCTGGTGCTCCTTACTAAAAGATTCTGAGCAAGCACCTGGTAGACAGACCATTTCTTCCTGGGAAAGGGGGTTTCAATCTACCAGAGAGTAGGAATTCAGCCTGTCACAAACTGGTGGGACACGAAAAATCCCAAGAGAGCAAAGAGCACAAGACTGAGGTCAGCAAAGGGGATGTAATCCCATAAACTCTCTGCTCTAAGCCTGGCTTTTCTTGGCTGGGAATAGGCTAACAGTTTTGGTCTTCTGCACAAAACTAACCAGCTTTTTAGATAAAGCATGAGCCTATATTCTGAGCAGATATTTAACTAAAGCCAAATGATTTATTTAAAGAGCTCACAAGTTAAATACCATTCAACAGATTAAGTTATTTATCCATATTGTGTTTAATATGTACGCCCATACCTGTTAAATTACTGGAAACTTGTCGACATTGAACTAAAAATTCAAACCAGGGGTGAGCGTCATGTAATTCCTTTTTTTCCAAAAAAGGACAATTTGGAGGACTAAGCCTGCAATTAAAACAAAAATACTCTCTGAATGATATACAGACTAAGACAGACCATGTTTGCTCAGATGATAACTAGCATTAAAAAAAGAAATCTTGGAATTAAGCAAATATAATAAGGAATACTCCCACTCTTGTGTTTTACATATCCTTATGAACTAAAAATAAAGAAAATTTCAGAGATATTTAAAATGTGTTTACAATGAAGATGCACATCCTTCTAAAACCATGATGAAATTTTACCAACTCTGTATAAGATTAACAGATACCTTATACTTCCCCCCACCCCAGATGGCTCCCTCGTCTGTCTGCTCGTTGTGTCTGCACGTTTTCTTTAGAAAGCACCAGGAACTGAACTCGGGACCTCCCATGTGGGAGGCAGGCGCCCAACTGCTTGAGCCACATCTGTCCCCATGATACCTTATACTTTAAGATATTTTTGGTTTTTTAGGATAAAACCTTTTTAGTATTTTCAAAATTAATAAGAGGTTTTTTTTTTTTTTTTTTAAAGATTTTATTTTTTATTTATTCATTTATCCCCCCCTTGCTGCTTGTGCTCGCTGGGTCAGCTAACCACGCCATACAGGCGGGCTCGCCTTCACCAGGAGGCCCCGGGAACTGAACCCGGGGCCTCCCATATGGTAAACAGGAGCCCTACTGATTGAGCCACAGCCACTTCCCTAATAAGAGGTTTTTAAAAACCTTTCTACACAACTGGAAAAAGACCTTGAATAAAAGGGGGAAATGGTAAAGACAAATGAGTTCAAGTGGCTAAGAGACTTCAAAGAGAGTTGGGAGGTCATCCCAGAGGTAACTCTTACGCACACCTCAGTAGGAGCTCATAGAACATCTAAGTGCCTATCACCCCACTCAGTGGGGTTCCTGAGAGCTCCGGAGACACCCTGGTCTTATATAAGGGGGGATAGCCCCAGAGACTGATGCCTTATCAGTGGGTTCTATTTTGTAATCTGTGCTCCTGAGAGTGACAGAATTAGACTCAAATAAGTCCTCCCTGCACATGGTTCACCAGTCCCTTCTATTCAAACCTACATGTGATGCTGGAGTTTCTTAGGTATACTTCCAGAGACTGGAGCCTCCCGCCTACCTATGTGCCAGGTGTGCATGAAATCTAGGTGGAGCTGCAATTCCTACCCTACAGCTCAATGGACTCATCCAAGTCACCTGGTGAGGAGACAACGATGGGAAATGGCCATCCCAGGGAATGGAGAGGGCCTGCATCTGCAGGCAGGATCATCCCACCCACCATATCCATGGGATATAAGCCCTCTCTCACTTGGAGTTGGAGTGGACATCACCATCCCAGTCGCCTCTGGATTGGGGGAAGAACTATGGACTAGAGTGGACTTGATGGTATTCTCTTGCTCACATATGGTGATTCTTGCAATGCAAGAAATTATAACAATGAGGTGGAGCCAGTGGCCACTTGACAGTTTTTGGGTAGGGAGGGGATGAGCAGTTGAGATACAGGGGCTTCTTTGGGAGTTGGAGGTTGTCCTGAGTACTGTTGTGGCGATGGATGTGGGCCATTTTGGATCAGCACACACCGCTCAGGGCTGAGTGGGGGAGAGTGTGGTCTGCGGTGTGGACTGTGGTCTGTGGTTGGTGGCGGGGCTCCAGGATGTGTGGGTTCATTGAGGTTGGTGGGCCACACTGTGGGAGATGTTTGTGTGGGATGTGGTGGGAGGTGTGGGAGGTGGGCAACATGGGAATCCCAGTGGGTTCCGTGTAGTGTTTTGGGTAATCTAAGCACCTCTTAAAATATATGCATATATATATATATATAAAAATAACATTTTTGTAAGCAAATACACATATATGCATATATATTTATATATCATTTTACAAATGTTTGTATGTATTGTGAGAATTTTGATTTTTACCCATAATAAAAAAAAAATTAAAAAAAAAAATAAATAAAAAATAAAGGTACTGAATGAGAAAAAAAAAATTAAAAATAAAAATAAAAAAAAATAAAAAAATAAAAAAAAATAAAAACCTTTCTACAACGACAAAGAGGCTAGGACTCAGGAGTCAGGTTCAGAAGAGATCCTTTGAAAATACTCCAAATGAGCCTTTAGAATCTTCCTCTCTTTTAAAATTTTAAGGCACTTCTTTCATTTTATTCCATTCTCATTATTTAAAAAGTCAACAGATATTTTACGGAATTAACATAACAAAAACGTGGTAAGCATTTAGTTGAATGTAGAGTTGAACAGATGTATTAATTAATTAATGGGAGGCAGGGAGAACCATGTCCAAAAGATCAGTATCCCTCATAAGAATGCTCAATACTTTCCTAAAAGTCACATCCGGAGGTAGTATACAAAGAGATGTGAAGACCTGCTCAATGACAAATCAGTTCTCAGTACTCACTTGTAATAGTCCAGATAGACATAAAGAAGATGCTGCAGACTGTATTCCAAACAATAGAGAATGAAGTGAGCATGGAAATCCCAACCTTCTTTGGTCCTGTAGTTTTGAACAGGGAGGGCATCTTGCATCACTCCCCCAATACGGCTCAGTCTTAAGAGAAAGAGTTCAAAGTCTTCTAGTTCAGATGCAAGAAAAATTCCATGCCTACTGAGCAAGTTTAAGGGATAGCAGGTTAAAAAGTTTATAGGTTCAGAGCAGACCAAATCATTCCCATTGTTTAAGCCTCAATTATTTAAAAATAAGTATTTACAAATTGAAGCTGCCATTTTTCACTCTATAAACATGTTCTGAAGCACATAGTTTGCTAGTGAACAGTAAAGGCTTCTGAACCCTTAGTGTATATAAAGGTAGCAATAAAGTCTCAAGCCAACTTCACTATTTCAAAAATCTAAATAAGCTACCTATATTTCTTTGTTTTTAAAGAAAACTGTACAACAGAGTATGGCCATGGTAGTTAGATCTTAAAGCTAGATGCTCCGAGCACTGAGAAAATCACAATATCCAAACAAAATCATTAAGAAACTAAAGCATAATAATTTAAATAGACCCACTACTAAACAAAAACAGAAATTTCCATTAAAATATTTTTATTCACAAACTGTTTTTTTTTTTTTCTTTACTTTAAACTAGCATACATATTAGACAAAAGAGTATAGAAAATATATATGTAGAGTTTAAAGAAACGCCACATAACTGCCATGATGCCAGATGAAGAAACCCAACATTGCATGGTGGGAGACCTTCATACACCCCCCCACACAAACAGCACAGCCTTCACTGTCCCAGAGGTAACCACTATTTTATTTTATTTTTTTTTTACTTTATTTTGTACATTTAATAATTGAAAACATAAACAATTAAAAACTAAAAAGTAAATACAGATGAATAAATATATACATTTCTCAATTAAATGTAATGGATACATGTAAATTTTTTTTTTTTTAAATCAAACAATATATTACATAACATATTTGGTTCATAGTAATACATTCCTACAGTATTTGTCCTTTTGTGTCTGGCTTGCTTCACTCAACATAATGTCCTCCAGGTTCATCCATGTTGCCGTATGCTTTATGACTTCATTTCTTCTTACAGCTGCATAATATTCCATCGTGTGAATAGACCACAGTTTGTTTATCCATTCATCTGTTGATGGACACCTGGGTTGTTTCCAACCTTTGGCAATGGTGAATAATGTGGCTATGAACATCGGTGTGCAGATGTCTGTTCGCGTCACTGCTCTCAGTTCTTCTGGGTATACACCCAGTAGTGGTATTGCAGGGTCACATGGCAAGTCTATATTCAACTTCTTTAGAAACTGCCAAACAGTCCTCCATAGTGGTTGTACCATCCTGCATTCCCACCAACAGTGAAGAAGTGTTCCTATCTCTCCACATCCTCTCCAACACTTGTAGTTCTCTGTCTTTTTAATAGTGGCCATTCTGATAGGTGTGAAATGATATCTCATTGTAGTTTTGATTTGCATTTCCCTAATCATGAGTGATGTTGAGCATTTCTTCATGTGTTTTTTTGCCATTTGCATTTCTTCTTCAGAGAAACGTCTATTCAAGTCTTTGGCCCATTTTCTAATTCGGTCATTTGTCTTTTTATTGTTGAGTTGTAACATTTCGTTATATATCCTGGATATTAAACCCTTATCAGATATGTGATTTCCAAATATTTTTTCCCATTGAGTTGGCTACCTTTTCACCCTTCTGACAAAGTCCTGTGAGGTGCAAAAGTGTTTAATTTTGAGGAGGTCCCACTTATCTATTTTTTCTTTTGTTGCACGTGCTTTGGGTGTGAGGTCCAAGAAACCACCACCTACTACAAGGTCTTGAAGATATTTCCCTACATTTTCTTCTAGTAGTTTTATTGTCCTGGCTTTTATATTTAGATCTTTGACCCATTTTGAGTTGATTCTTGTATAGGGAGTGAGATAGGGGTCCTCTTTCATTCTTTTGGTTATAGATATCCAGTTCTCCCAACACCATTTGTTGAAGAGACTGTTTTTTCACATCAGCGTGGGCTTGGTAGGTTTGTCAAAAACCAGTTGACTGTATAGGTGAGGGTATATTTCTGGATTCTCAATTCTATTCCACTGATCTATGTGTCTATCTTTATGCCAGTACCATGCTGTTTTGACCACTGTAGCTTTGTAATATGTTTCAAGGTCAGGCAGTGAAATTCCTCCCACATTGCTCTTCTTTTTTAGAATACTTTTGGCTATTCGGGTGCACCTACCCTTCCAGATGAATTTGGTAATTGCCTTCTCTAATTCTGTAAAGTAAGCTGTTGGGATTTTGATTGGTATTACATTGAATCTATAAATCAGTTTGGGCAAGACTGACATCTTCACAATATTTATTCTTCCAATCCATGAACACAGAATGTCTTTCCATTTGTTTAGGTCTTTTTAAATTTCTTTCAGCAGTGTTTTGCAGTTTTCTGCATATAGGTCCTGTACATCTTTGGTTAAATTAACTCCTAGGTATTTGAGTCTTTTTGTTGCTATTGAAAATGGAATTTTCCTCCTGATTTCCTCCTCAGATTGTTCAGTACTAGTGTACAAAAACATTACTGATTTTTGCGTGTTGATCTTATATCCTGCCACTTTGCTGAACTCATTTATTAGTTCAAGTAGCTTTGTTGTGGATACGATACTTCAGGATTTTCTAAGTATAGGATCATGTCATCTGCAAACAGTGAGAGTTTTACTTCCTCTTTTCCTATTTGGACGCCTTTAATTTTTTTGTCTTGTCTAATTGCCCTAGCTAGAACTTCTAGTACAACTTTGAATAACAATGGTGACAGTGGGCATCCTTGTCTTGTTCCTGATCTTAGGGGGAAAGCTTTCAACCTTTCCCCATTGAGTATGATGTTGGCTGTGGGTTTTTCATATATGCCTTTTATCATATTGAGGAGTTTTCCTTTTATTCCTAACTTTTGAAGTAGTTTTATCAAAAAAGGATGTTGGATTTTTGTCAAATGCCTTTTCTGCATCTATTGAGATGATCATGTGGTTTTTTTCCTTCAATTTGTTAATGTGGTGTATTACATTGATTGATTTTCTTATGGTGAACCAGCCTTGCATACCAGGAATAAATCCCACTTGGTCGTGATGTATAAGTCTTTTGATATGCTGTTGGATTCGATCTGCAAGTATTTTGTTGAGAATTTTTGCATCTATGTTCATGAGAGAGATTGGTCTGTAATTTTCTTTTCTTGTGGAATCTTTATCTGGCTTTGGTATTAGGGTGATGTTGGCTTCATAAAATGTGTTGGGTAATTTTCCCTCCTGTTCGATTTTTGGAAAGAGTTTAAACAGGATTGGTGTTAATTCTTTTAGAAATGCTTGGTAGAACTCACCTGTGAAGCCATCTGGCCCTGGACTTTTCTTTGATGGGAGATTTTTTTTTTTTTTTTTTAAGATTTTATTTATTTATTCATTTATCCCCCCCTTGCTGCCTGCGCTCGCTGGGCCAGCCAACCATGCCGTGCGGGCGGGCTTGCCCTCACCAGGAGGCCCCGGGAACCGAACCCGGGGCCTCCCATATGGTAAACGGGAGCCCTACTGATTGAGCCACAGCCACCTCCCTGATGGGAGATTTTTTATGACGGATTCAATCTCCTTAATTGTGATTGGGTTGTTAAGTTCTTGTATTTCTTGTTGTGTCAGTATAGGTTGGTTATGAGTTTCTAGAAATTTGTCCATTTCATCCAGGTTGTCTAGTTTGTTGGCATATAGTTTCTCATAATATCCTCTTATGATTCTTTTTATTTCTGTGAGGTCATTTGTAATTTCCCCCCTTTCATTTCTGATTGTATTTATTTGCATCTTCTCTCTTTTTCTCTTTGTTAGTCTAGCGAGGGGTTTGTCAATTTTATTGATCTTCTCAAAGAACAAGCTTTTGATTTTGTTGATTTTCTCTATTGCTTTTCTGTTCTCATTTTCATTTATTTCTGCTCTAATCTTTATTATTTCTTTCCTTCTTTTTGCTTTGAGATTGGTTTGCTGTTATTTTTCTAGTTTCTCAAGTTGTTCAGTTAAATCTTTGAGTTTAGCTCATTCCTGTTTCTTTATATAGGCATTTAGGGCTATAAATTTCACTCTCAAGACTGCCTTTGCTCTATCCTATAAGTTTTGATACGTTGTGTTCTCATTTTCATTTGTCTCAATATATTTACTGATTTCACTTGCAATTTCTTCTTTGACCCACTGAATATTTGTGTCATTCAGTCTCCACACATTTGCAAATTTACTTTTTTTCCTGTCTGTTATTGATTTCTAGTTTCATTCTATTATGATCTGAGAAGGTGCTTTGTATAATTTCAATCTTTTTATATTTATTGAGAGCTGTATTGTGACCTAACATGTGGTCTATCCTGGAGAAAGATCCATGGGCACTTGAGGAGAATGTATAACCCACTGAGTCTGGATGTAGTGTTCTGTATATGTCTCTTAGGTCTAACTTGTTTATCATATTGTTCAAGTTCTCTGTTTCCTTGTTGATCTTCTGTCTAGTTGTTCTATCTAATGATGTGAGAGGGGTGTTGAAGTCTCTGACGATTATTGTAGAAATGTCTATTTCTCCCTTCAGTTTTGCCAGAGTTTGTCTCATATATTTTGGGGCACCCTGGTTAGGTGCATAGTTATTTATGACTGTTAAATCTTCCTGGAGGATCGTCCCTTTTATTAATATATAATGGCCTTCCGCATCTCTTATCACGTTTTTGCATTTAAAGTCTGTTTTGTCTGATATTAGTATAGGTACCCCTGCTCTTTTCTGTTTACTATTCGCGTGGAGTATCTTTTTCCAACCTTTTACTTTCAGCTGGCTTGTATCCTTGTGTCTGAGGTGAGTTTCTTTTAAGCAGCATATGGATGGCTCATGTTTTTTTATCCATTCTGTCAGCCTGTATCTTTTGATTGGGGAATTTAACCCATTCACATTCAATGATATTACTGAAAATGCACTATTTATTTCTTCCATATTGGTTTTCATATGACATCATATGTCATCTTGTTTTTGTCTGTCTTTTTACTCTTTTGGTTATCTTTTCTGCTATTCTTTCTTCTGTACTCTCCTCCAAGCCTCTCTCTCCTGTCTTTTTCTTTCAGGTTCTAAGGCTTCCTTTAATATTTCCTGCAAAGGTGGATTCATTTTTGCAAACTCTCTTAGTTTCTGTTTGTTTGTGAATACTTTATATTCACCTTCATATTTGAAGGACAGTTTTGCTGGATAAAGAATTCTCGGCTGGCAGTTTTTCTCTTTCAGTTTCCTAATTGTATCATACCACTGTCTTCTCGCCTCCAGGGTTTCTGAAGAGAAATCTGCACTAAGTCTTACTGGACGTCCTTTGTACGTGATCGTTTGCTTCTCTCTTGCTGCTCTGAGAGTTTTCTCTTTATCTTTTACATTTGACATTCTGAATAATATGTGTCTTGGCGTAGGTCTATTTGGATTTATTCTTATTGGGGTACGGTGTGCTTCTTGTACATGTAAGTTCATTTCTTTCATGAGAGTTGGGAAATTTTCAGCTATTATTTCCTCAAATACTCTTTCTGCCCCTTTTCCTTTCTCTTCTCCTTCTGGAACACCCATGACACGTATGTTCTTGCGTTTTGTGTTGTCATTCAACTCTGAGCCCCTGCTCAATTTTTTCCATTCTTTTCTCTCTCTGTTCTTTTCTCTCTTCAATTTTAGCTGCTCTGTCTTCAGTATCACTTATTCTTTCTTCTATCATTTCGAGTCTGCTGTTGTATGCTTCAAATGTACTTTTGACTTCATCTATTGTGTCTTTCATTCCCATGAACTCCGTTACTTTTCTGTTCAGGATTTCAAATTCTTCTTTGAGTTCGCTCAATGACTTCTTGATGTCATTTATCTCTTAACTATATTCTCTTTCATCTCATTAATTTGATTTTGGAAATTTTCGCTCATCTCACTGATTAGTTCTCTCAAATTCTGCATCTCTTCTGGGACTTTGCTGTATTCCTTTTCTTGGGCCATGTCTTCTATTTTCTTAGTATGGCTTGTAATTTTTTGCTGGTGCTTAGGCATCTGGTTAGTTTGTATTTTACTTAGATGCTCTATCTCTTTCTCTTTTATGGGCTTTTAGTGGCAGGAGGCTGTGAGTTACCACAGCTCTTTGATTTTTGGCTCAACCTTGATTGTTAGGATTGTTCTGCTGTTTGCTCAAAACTGGGCACTGGTCCCAGTAATTGGTTGTATAGTCGTTTCCTAAGGCCTTGGGCAGGAGGCTATAGAGGCCAGGAAAAGCCTCTCTTACTTATTTTCTTATGTGCACTTCCTTGGTCTGCCAGGAGATGGCACCTGTTGGCAGCTCTCAATTCAATGCCTGGTCGGAGAGTATTTGTTGTGACACAGGCCAGATCAATGTGATAGAGCTTCCTGTCTGGGGGCTAGGAGCCCTGTGATTCAAACTTCCTGAGACAGTTCTCCAGACTTCTCTCGTAGCGCCCCCCTTTTCCCAGCTAGGAAATAGTTCCACTCCCTTCTGAATCCTCAACAATCAGTCCCTGTTAGTAGAGGAGGAGATTAGGAGGTTTGTATATCTTTAGCCCCTTGCAGGCTCCAAGGTAACCACTATCTTGACCTCTGTGATACTTTTATTCACAGTTTTACTTTGATTCATAGTTACCGCCCAGGTATGTAACCCCAAACAATACACAGTTTGGTTTTGCCTATTTTGAACTTTCTATCAAAATGGAACGCTCCATATGTATAGTTCTCATCGTTCTTCTAAAGGTTGTGTGATTTATCCATGTTGATACTTGCAGCTATACTTCATTTTCAGTGTTATTTTTGATAAAATAAACTTGCATTTCCATGGTTACTAATTAGGCAGAGCATCCCATGTTTATTGGCTATTTGTGCCTCCTCTTTTGTGGGAACGCCCACACGTGCTGGATATGGCTCCCCTCCTCTCCACCTCTGGGTCCCTGAAGGCTCACGGGGACAGGCTGCACCAGGAGACTCCAGAGCCCTCAGGCTTCTGTTTTGGTTGGCCCAGGAGAGGCCCCAGCAGGAGATAAAAGTCAGAGAAAAGGGAGGATGCAGTGTTTATCGTCCTGCCTCTCCTGTACTGGGTGACTACAGGTTGGCCGACACCCTCCACCAAGAGCCTCTCTCCTGATCCCAGGCACTGTTCCCCTCCTTCGTCCCTTCAGGCCTGTTCAGGAGAGCATATTCTTCTCCCAAGGTAATGAAGATACTCTCTTCTAACAGCTTACAAAATCTTTATAGTTTTACATTTCATATTGAGGTTTTAAAATCTACCTGGAATTGATTTTATGCACAATATATGATAGAGAGCACAATTTCATTTTTTCCCCAAACAGCTATCCCATTATCCCAGCCCCATTCATCGAAAGCTTGTTCTTTCTCCCTGTTCTGCAGTGCCACCTTGGTCACACATAGGTGAGCACATATGTATAGGTCTGTTTCTGTGCTCACTCTTCTGTATTACTGGCCTATGTGTCTATCCTTGCACCAATACCCCAACAGTCTTAACTGCTCTAGATTTAGAGTAAGTTTTCTTTTTTTTTTTTTTCCTACCAGGAGGTCCCGGGGATCGAACCCAGGTCCCTCCATATGGGAGACAGATGCCCAACCATTTGAGCCATATCCACCCCCCTAGAGTAAGTTTTGATACCTGGTAGGGCAAGTTCTTCTTTTCATAGCTATTCTTCACCTTTTGCATTTCCACATAAATATTTAGAATCAGCTTGTCAAAATCCTCAAAAAACCTGCTGGAATTGTTATTGAGATTGCACTATATCTAAAGATCAATTTGGGGAAGAAATGAGAGCAGGTTTGTCTTGTTCCAAATCCCAGAGACAATGCCTGATGTTTCACCACCAAGTATAATGTTGGCCAGAAAGATTTAAGATGCCTCTTTAAAGGAGTCTGCATCTCTTCTTACTTTCCTAAGAATTTTTTATCATGAATAGATGTAGAATTTCATCAAAAGCTTTTTCTGCATCTATCTAGGGTGGTATGTTTTTTTTTTTCCTTTAATTTGTTAATGTGGTAGATTTCATTAATTTATTAATTTCATAATCCAGGTTATACTATACATATATTAGCTTTTTAAATAGTCAAATACTAAGAAAAATATTTTGTAAGCATACATGTTCTACAAAACTTTACTCTTAGTACACAGGAAGAACAACATTTTAGTGCAATGGAAAGAATAGTGGATAGAGAGACAGGGGTTAAAGGATTCAAGTCTATAACTAACTGGCTTGGGCAAAGCTCTTAACTTCTCTGGAACCCATTCTTCACATCTTTAAGTTGGGTAGGACAATATAGCTATCCTTCCCCAGTAAGTATAAGTATAAAATTATACATGTGAAATTAGCTTAAGAAATTTAAAAATTAACATGCATGTTATTAACTTTACTTATGCTATTTCAGTAGCTTAGGGATATATTATTATTTTGAGCTGTATGAAATTGGTAGTATCCAACCATATTTTGGCCCACACAAATGGCAAGTTCATGATACACTCAAACATAATCATTTTTAAAAATGAATTGAGAGTTTTAAAATCTTCACTTAATACTTTAAGAGCTACTTTCCTTCACTAACTCTCAATTCAGCAGCCCTCCTTAGTTCAAAGCCTTACGCATATGGGTGCGTACTGAGAAGAGTGGGAGATGATTAAAGGATACTAAAGTACCTTCATCTCGGCTCTTGCCACTGGTTTTGTGCAGTCCTACTGGCACCTTAACATTTCTGCACCAAAGCACTTAAACGTTCTGGAAGAACTTTCATCTAGAATTTGAGAACCTATTTACTACCACACGATCTTTAATGGATACAACTTTAACACATCAGACTATGATAGTGCCCTTTAAAATTTAAAATAATATGTAACAACACTGCACTTGATTTATGGCATTTCAAAGGAAAAACTACGCCATTATTTTTATTGTTATTCTGCCCACTGGGGATTACTTTAACAGTTAAAATACCTGGCCAGCTTATCTAAAATTTCATTCCTCATGTAGTTGTTGCAGAAGGTATTCTGATCAATAATATCAACAGTCAGAGGGGGCCACTTGTTCTGTTGAAGTGAAGCATAGCTACCCAGGGTCAGAAATTCTCCAATCCACGACATAATGCTTAACCAATCATGGCGAGCTGTGAGGTATCTCCAGAGAGCTCCAGGAGAATAAAATTTGTATTCTACATGAAGAAAAAAACCATACTTTAAAATGGCAATGAATTATAATTATTGACATATAACTCAATACTGAGCTAACTACTAAGTGAATATAACAACCTGGACATATATATTTTATAATATATGAATTACTCAGGTCATCTGCTTCTTTTATTATTTCCCTCTATTGCTTTGTTCATTTTATAATCAATACTACCACCAGAAAAAGAGCTAAATTTTGCTTATTACTACAGTGGTCAAAATGAAAGTTGGGGATTAGCTTCCATTTCATTCATCTTTTCAGCCCTCTTCTTCCCTTCTCTTTTCCTGAATAGAAATAAAATCTTTGGCTGTTATTGCAAACATGAGTCTATGAATGTGGATGATCTACCACTGTTAGTTATTCCCCAGAGCCCTGATGTGATAAAGATCCCCCAGAAACAAAAAGACTATTTGAAAAAACAGAATGCTACTTTGAAGCTGGGATGAAAACTCAGCATTGATATCTTCATTCACTGCTCAGCCAACCAGGCCATATGCTTTTTCTCTTTCACCACCACATTAAAACCTTAGGATAGGAAAGAGGTCTTGACACAATGACTTGTATTATAAAGCAACCAAATATTTCTACCCAAAAGAAATTCTAAAATGGAGACACACCAAAATATTCAAATACCAATACCTAATTTAATCCTCATTCAATATACTCCAATTTTAGGTTCTCTCACACTTGCCTTCCATACTTATCCTGGGGAGAAGGATGGATTCTTGTGTTAGTTGATCCCACCACTGAGCCCAATTTAACATAATTCTATGGTCTTGTTTGTTAAATTCCTCTTTATGATATTTCAAGACTGAGTCCAAAACAGATTTGTGCTTGGAAAAATCTTGTTCCTTCATCCAATACCTAAAACGGTGATATAATTTATTTTTAATTTTGGAGGAAAGGCAAAATTCCTTTTTATCTGCTTAGGAATTCTACTCTTTGGGGAACCACATAATTAGATACTCTCAGTTTGGCATTTAATATCTTAAAATTATATATATGATTATGAAAATATTGAAATGATAGGAAGTTCCTAAGTTTCTTCTATATGATGGTATATTTAAATAAGTTTTATCTTCCTGGGGAATATAAGCTCATTCCAATGAGGTACCCATGTTCATTAACAATCACAAACTAAATACTATCTACAATATTCTCCCCATTTTACCGATAGGGGCAATGAGACTACCTGGGAAAGGACTGGATATGCATGTTTTCTTGGGAATGTCCTGAATAAAACATCTCAGCTCGATGCACAAAGTCTATAGTTCTTTTTTCTTTTTCAGAAAAATAATTTTTTCCTTTTAAAATTTCAACCTTGAATAAAAAAATAATTAAATTAAAGCACTGACCTTATTAAAAAATCAAGTATATTTACCAGAACAAATGTCATGATATTAAATGTCATACAAGAATTCTATTTTGAAACTTTGAGCTAATATATATTCACATAAATTTCACTTTGCCACAAGTGTAAAATAATCATTTTTTAGAAACTGATGGGATCATTGTACTTTTACTTACATTAGATACTAGTTGAATATTAAATTTAATTACTTTCAAATTTCACCAAGATTCTCCAGAAAACATAAACTACAAAGTCTCACCTTTACCTACCAAAAAGTCCCGTATATTTTTATCAGTTGTATAGAAGCATATCTTGAGCAACTGGTCTTTTACATCAAAGCCCTATAATAAATTTAGGGGAAAAAAAGTACATTTTGTAATAGTTTTTTTTTTTTTTAAACACAGATAAATGTTGGATAAAGAAGCCTCTATTACAGATATATAGTGTTAGAATTCCACAGCTTTTCTGCTCTTGTGAGCATTCATTTTCTTAAATTTATCATATGTATTTACTGCCTATCCCTAAAGTCCTTAAGCATTTTGCCAAAGGGCAAAATGCAGCACAGAGAACAATTTAAGATAATGCTAGATTACCACAGGACCAAGACTACAGGAACCTGCTATGATAGTTCACTTAGAAACAAAGATCAACACAAAATAACACCTCTTACATAGTTCCATTTGTCTGCCCTTCCAGAAAGTTACCAGGGTCAAGACCCAATCATGCAAATTAAGGTCAGATCTCAGCTTAGTCCAGGAGCCCTATTTCTAGACTGCCTCTTCTTAACGGAACTAAAATCATGGAGCACAAAGACCCAGCAAATTTACTAGAAAATTCAAGGAGAGATGTAAGGGGTCACAGAAACAATACAAATTGCCTCCCCAATCAACAAGGAGGTCACGGGCGTGCTTTGACCGTGTGAGGCCTGCAAACAGAAACAAGGTCTCCTCCTATCTAAAGTGCCAAGTTTCACAAAGAACAGATGATAGAAAATCCATTTAAAAATCTCTTCAAGAAAGTCCTCAGTACCAAAGAACATTTCTCAGTATTATAGCTCATATTATTTCCTAGTGAAGGCTACACATTTCTTGGTTTGTGACACAACCATGAATACACATCAATTTTTATATTAACTAGAAATTGTATTAAATACATAGAGAGCTTTTTTTTACATAAGGGATTTTAAGATCAAACATTATGCCACTCACCATATTCTTCAAAAGTTCAGAGGCTTCCTTTACATTGTTCTGTTTTAAATTGTCAAAGACCAAATCTAGGCCTATTCTAATCAGCTCCTCAAGTCTTTGAGCAGAATGCCCATTAATCCTGAAGAAGGTTTGTGCCTCTGGTATTCTGTTGTTTAAAATGGCATTGGCAATAACTTCCTAGGAAAGGGGGAAAAAAAAAATTTCGTTTTAAGTTCCTTTTTATTTCCTTATTATGATTATCACCATGGGACTTGTTCTTTTAATGAGTACCTATTAAGGGACTTGTATTGACAACCTACTACTAAATTTTGGGCGAGGCACTGGGAATATGAATTGGACTGAAACACAGACTCTGCTCTCCTGCAGAAGTCTGCAGCCTTGTGGAAAACACATAAGCAAAGTACTGATCATAGTACTGTATGTCAAGGGCTGTGATAAAGTATTTCCAGGGTGCTAGGGGGGAGGGTCCCAGAAGAGGAGTATCTAAATAAGAGGGGTGATTTTAAAAAGGTTTCCTAGGAGAGGGGACTGACGAGCTAAAATTTAGAAAAACAATCAAGTGTTACATATATACACAGGAGGGTCGGGGGAGGGAAGAGAAAGAGGACAGGAGCTCCAAAAAGAGGAACTATTATGTGCAGAGGCACAATGGCAAGAAACACCATCAAGCCTTCGGGCAACTCCAGGTTACTCAACAGAACTGTAGAAAAAGCTGGAAAGTAGTAGCGGAAACCTGAAAGAAAGCCCATCATCTAGGGTCTTGTGTGTGTGAAACTTAAGTGGAGCCACTGAAGGATCTTGAAAGCAAGAGGTGACACATTCAGGTACAGATTTTAGGAAGAATATTCAAGCAGCAATTTAGAGAGTGGACTGCATGGGATTTAAGCTCAAGAAAATAAGGTATTACAAGGTTACTGCAATAATCCAAGTGAGAAGAAATAAAGATCTAAACTAAACACCTAAGCTCAAGACAGAAGAGAAGGCAGGTGTCCTTAACTGGGGCTTTAGAGAAGTCTGTAAACCCCATTAAGCCACATGCAGAGAAGTGTGTATATGTACACGTGTACACATTCACATGCATTTTTCTAGAGACAGACTCCACATTAAAGTGGACTGTAGCCCCCTAAAAAAGTTAAAAATCAGTGATTTTGAGTAAAAAGAGAAGAGGATCATGAATGGAGCCTTAGAGAACATTAAAGGGGAAGAAATAAGAAGAGAAATCTGAGGAGACAGGAAAAGAGAAGCCTGAAAAACAGAAGGAAATCAAGTAATATCTGGTTAGAGGCCAAACAAGAAATACAGAAAGTGCAGTCACACCAGGGACTTCTCCATCCCTCCATCCCAAGAACATAAGTCCTGCTGACTGACAGCATCTCAACCTTACTTCCATTCCCTATTGATCTGATCATCTGGGATAAGCTATTCTGGCCTTTGCCTTCTCGAAGCCAATATTCTCCATGTGAGTGGAGAGATACTTCCAGTCCCTAGTGCTATGGCAGGCAGCACATTTTGGTTGTGCTTATACTCTAAAAAGAATGACAAGCAGATGAGCATAGAAAATTAAGGTGATTTAACTGGCAAGATGTCTTAACTAGCATCTGAGATAGGACTCAGATCAAGTATACTTCCAAGCAATAATGTCATGAGATCAAAAAGTTTCCTAAAATCGAATCACCAGCAGCAATTTGATTTAGTCAGTCGTCAGGCAGATGCAGGAGTCCAAAATGCCAGGCCCTAGTCAAGGAAGGGCATCACTTCACATCGGGCTGGGGTTGGGTGTTTGCCACTGGATTCAAGTGGACAGATCTGGCACTAAGGGGCACTATCTGTGTTGGTAGACACAAATTTAAAGTTGTGCCAGAGCTGCCAAAACCTATAAGAACTAAAAAATCCTTGCCAAAGATTCAGAATTATAAGTGTATAGATTCTAAAATTCTGTTTCTTCTAATATTTTCTTAAATCCTCTGAATCTGGCAAACTTAAAAAAAGTGATAATTAGTCATATTTACCTCAAAGCTGAGTTTCTCCCATGTATCGCTTTCCTTTATTTTGGGAACATTTTCATTTACATCATATTCATCTATAGTATCTGTTAGCTTCCAAGGAAACTTTATCATGAAGGTTCTAAGTTCATTAATGTAGCTGGTCAAAATGTTCACACCTTTCTGTAGATGTTCATCTAAGTCTGTGGAAATCACCAATGGGCCAATTTCATATATTTATAGAAAGAAAGAGCGAGAATACAACATGAGTCATTATAAAGAATTCTAGAAAATGCCAAAATTCAAACTTAGAATTTTCAAATTTCAACCAATAAATATTTGAGATTTTTCCTATTTACAAATAGCTCTGAGTTTTACTTTTCACTCTCTTCACAATTACTCCTGAGTCTTTCTGCCAGCTTTCCTGGTACCAGACCAGTTTCCCTCACTCAACAACACACTGACTTTTGCCCAGTTTTAGCAAACGGTTCTCTACCGGCTTATGCTCTCTCATGCAACAGGACCCCTTATATCTCTGTGCTGACACAGGAATGATATAACTGCCACCTTCTTTGCTGTTATTCTTACTTACCTTCAGTGTGAATAAAAAGCTCCTTTATTTGTTTGTTAAGGAAGGACAGTGTAAGATTAAGCAACTGTTCTGAAAAGTGTTTGCTTTGGGTTTCAGAATCACTTTCTCTAATTGCTGAACAAAGCAAATCCAATGCTGGCCTTAGCTCTTCCACATCTGAGAAAGAACCAAAAAGATAAACAAGGAGGACACCAGGTTACGCCCAACAAAGTTAACATAACCCAAAATATCATGTTGCAATATCTTAAAACATAAAATAAGGATCAATGTCATTTTCAAAAAGTTCATAGAATTATGATCTTACACCTATAAACTTCATATGGTTCTACTTACTACTCATTTATTCCTCCCAAAAACCCAAGAGGTAGGTGTTATACTGTGCTTTTCACAGATATGGAAACTGAGGTTCCATAGGAATCTAGGTTGTCTAGTTGGTTGGCATATAGTTTCTCATAATATCCTCTTACGATTCTTTTTATTTCTGTGGGGTCATTTGTAACTTCCCCCCTTCCATTTCTGATTGTATTTATTTCCATCTTCTCTCTTTTTTAATTTGTAAGTCTAGCTAGGGATTTGTCAATTTTATTGATCTTCTCAAAGAACCAGCTTTTGGTTTTCTTGATTTTCTCTATTGCTCTTCTGTTCTCATTTTCATTTATTTCTGCTCTAATCTTTATTATTTCTTTCCTTCTGCTTGTTTTGGGATTGGTTTGCTGTTCTTCTTCTAGTTTCTCTAGTTGTTCAGTCAAATCTTTGAGTTTAACTCTTTCTTGTTTTTTAATATAGGCATTTAGGGCTATAAATTTCCCTCTCAAGACTGCCTTTGCTGTATCCCATAAGTTTTGATACATTGTGTTCTCATTTTCATTTGTCTCAATATATTTTACTGATTTCACTTGCAATTTCTTCTTTGACCCACCGATTATTTAGGAGTGTGTTGTTCAGTCTCCACACATTTGCAAATTTACTTTTTACCTGTCTATTATTGATTTCTAGTTTCATTCCATTATGAGCTGACACGGTGCTTTGTATAATTTCAATCTTTTCATATTTATTGAGAGCTGTATTGTGACCTAACATGCAGTCTATCCTGGAGAAAGATCCATGGGCACTTGAGGAGAATGTATAACCCACTGAGTCTGGATGCAGTGTTCTGTATTATGTCTGTTAGGTCTAACTTGTTTATCATATTGTTCAAGTTCTCTGTTTCCTTGTTGATCTTCTGTCTAGTTGTTCTATCTAATGATGTGAGAGGGGTGTTGAAGTCTCTGACGATTATTGTAGAAATGTCTATTTCTCCCTTCAGTTTTGCCAGAGTTTGTCTCATATATTTTGGGGCACCCTGGTTAGGTGCGTAGATATTTATGACTGTTATATCTTCCTGGTGGATCGTCCCTTTTATTAATATATAATGGCCTTCCGCATCTCATCACTTTTTTGCATTTAAAGACTGTTTTTTCTGATATTAGTATAGCCACCCCTGCTCTTTTCTGGTTACTATTCGCGTGGAGTATCCTTTTCCAACCTTTCACTTTCAGCCGGCTTGTATCCCTGGGTCTAAGGTGAGTTTCTTGTAAGCAGCATATGGATGGCTCATGTTTTTTTATCCATTCTATCAGCCTGTATCTTTTGATTGAGGAGTTTAATCCATTCACATTCAATGATATTACTGTAAATGTACTACTTACTTCCTCCATTTTATTCTTTGGTTTTCATATGTCATCTTGTTTTTGTCCCTCTTTTTACTTTTTTGGTTATCTTTTATGCTATTCTTTCTTCAGTACTCTCCTCCAAGCCTCTCTCTCCTGTCTTTTTCTTTCAGGTTCTAAGGCTTCCTTTAATATTTCCTTCAAAGGTGGATTCTTTATTGCAAACTCTCTTAGTTTCTGTTTATGAATGTTTTATACTCACCTTCATATTTGAAGGACCGTTTTGCTGGATAAAGAATTCTCAGCTGACAGTTTTTCTCTTTAGGTTTCTTAATTGTATCATACTACTGTCTTCTAAACTCCATGGTTTCTGAAAAGAAATCTGCATTAAGACTTACTGTATGTCCCTTGCATGTGATCGTTTGCTTCTCTCTTGCTGCTCTGAGAATTTTCTCTTGCTCTTTGACATTTGACATTCTGAGTAGTATGTGTCTTGGCATAGGTCTATTTGGATTTATTCTGATTGGGATACAGTGTGCTTCTTGGACATGTAAGTTCATTTTTTTCGTGAGAGTTGGGAAATTTTCAGCTATTATTTCCTCAAATACTCTTTCTGTCCCTTTTCCCTTCTCTTCTCCTTCTGGAACTCCCATGATATGCATGTTGTTGTATTTTGTGTTGTCATTTAACTCTCTGAGCCCCTCCTCAATTTTTTCCATTCTTTTCTCTCTCTGTTCTTTTCCCTCTTCAATTTTAGCTGCTCTGTCTTCGGTATCACTTGTCCTTTCTTCTATCATTTCGAGTCTGCTGTTGTATGCCTCCAATGTGTTTTTTATCTCACCTATTGTCTTTCATTCCCATGAGCTCTGTTACTTTTCTGTTCAGGATTTCAAATTCTTCTTTGCGTTCGCTAAATGTCTTCTTGATGTCATTTATCTCTTTAACTGTATTGTCTTTCAACTCATTAATTTGATTTTGGAAATTTGTGTTCATTTTGCTGATTAGTTCTCTCAATTTCTGCATCTCTTCCATGACTTTGCTATATTCCTTTTCTTGGGCCATGTCTTCTATTTTTTTAGTATGGCTCATAATTTTTTGCTGGTGTTTAGGCATCTGGTTAGGATGTAGTTTACTCAATGCTCAATACCTTTCTCTTTTATAGGGATTTAGTGGTAGGAGGCTGTGAGTTACCACAGCTCTTTGATTTTTGGCTTGACCTGGATTGTTAGGATTGCCCTGCTGGTTGCTCAAAATTGGGCACTGGACCCAGTAATTGGTTGTAGAGTTGCTTCCTAGGGCCTTGGGCAGGGAGATTTAGAGGCCAGGAAAAGCCTCTCCTAGTTATTTTTAAGTTTCTTATGTGCACGTCCTTGATCTGCCAGGAGATGGTGCTCTTTGACAGCTCTCAATTCAATGCCTGGTCAGAGTGTATTTGTTGCAACACAGACCAGATCAATGTGCTAGAGCTTCCTGTCTGGAGGGTAAGAGCCTTGTAATTCAAATTTTCTGAGACAGTTCTCCAGTCTTGTCTGGCAGTCCCCTCCCTTTTCCCAGCTAGGAAATATTTCTACTCCCCTCTGAGTCCTCAACAATCAGTCCGTTAGTAGAGGAGGAGATTGGGAGGTTTGTATATCTTTAGCCCCTTGCAGGCTTCAAGGCAAACAATGGCGCAGCCCCACCCGGCGGGACACAGCAGACCAAACCTGCAAGTCAAAAGCCAAGTCAGGCTCAGGCTCTCTCTCCCCTCTCCTGTGGAGTCCTCAACAATTAGTCCAGGCTAGAAGAGAGGGAGATTACCAGGGTCGGATTTCTCCAGTCCTTCGCAGGCTCCCAGGACAAACCGCCATGTGGTCCCACCTGGCCTGGAAGGGCCCGTGGGACACTGCAGCCCAAATCTGTGGGTCAGAACCTGAGTCAGCCTTAGACTGTGTCCTTCTCTCTCCCCTTTCCGGGGTGACATATCCTTGGAGCCCTCTTTGGCTGTAGTCACAGGCCCAGGGGCCCGAGAATTCTCAAGAGTCTTTAGTGTGGGGGAGGGTGCTGGCGGCAGCAGCCGCTGCTGGTTCCAACTCACAGTTCTGTAGTTGCGATTTCCCTCTTTTGTCCCCCTCTCCTCTGGATGGTGTGCAGCCTTTACCTGCTGTCCTAAACCCTAGAAGATCTTTTTCAGGACTGTTTCAGCTTGTCCTCTAGCTATTTTTCTGGAGAAGAGATTCCTGTGTCTTACTAGTCAGCCATTTTTCCGGAAGTCGTATGTCAAAGTGTTTAAGAATGTAAATTGTACAAACTCTTCAACCAAGAAATTCATATCTAGAAATTTACCCTAAGTAAATAATTGTACACATGTGAAATTACATACACACACACACCACACACACACACACAAGGCATTCACAGCACATTGTTAATAATAGTAAAAATCAGAAACAATCTCAATGTCTAATAGGAATTTGGTTAGGTAAATTATGGTACAGTCCTACAATGAAATTTTTTTTTTTTTTTAAGATTTTTATTTATTTATTCATTTATCCCCCCCTTGCTGCTTGTGCTCGCTGGGTCAGCTAACCACGCCGTGCGGGCGGGCTTGCCTTCACCAGGAGGCCCCAGGAACCGAACCCGGGGCCTCCCATATGGTAAACGGGAGCCCTACTGATTGAGCCACAGCCGCTTCCCCCTACAATGAAATTTTATGCCACCATAAAAAGTAAGTATATCTATTATTAATAAGAAAGATGTTTATAATAGCAAGTAAAAAAAAGCAGATTATAAAACTTCACATACGGGGGAAACATACTTTTTTTACACTACCTCTTTACGGAGAGGATTTGCTGGTTACCTGGTCCAAGAATAAAAGCTAGCCTTCCCATTTATTAAAAAGGAAAAGTAAAATCTTGAAAAGAAGTGTTATAGTGTAACAAAAATATTTTCAGTCTGAAAATTTTTATAACAAGTCCCAATCCACAGTTCAGCCAACCACACTGTCAATACATATTTCAGACAGTTGTAAGGATGGGCAATTTTCCAAATCAATTTTATTCTCTCTTGGCCACATAAAAAGAGCATCTCTACCTTGCATACCAAATTGCAATGTCAGTACAGGGTATAAACAACAAATCCTTCACTTAGAATGAAAACATTTATAAATCATTACACTGTCAAGTTTTCCCACAAAGTATATAAAATCCCACGACTGGGAGCAGATGTAGCTCAGTGGTTGAGCACCTGCTTCCCATGTACAAGGTCTTAGGTTTTAATCCCTGGTACCTCCTAAAAAAAAAAAAAAAATTCCATGACTGAGTAAATATGTCACCAGAAAACACAACAAAAATCTGAAAGATTAAAAAGACAAAATGATAAATACAAATGTAGAAGTCTTTATTCTACTTACTTCTTAAATATAAATGGGTTGGGAAACGATCAAAGTGAACAGGTACAGAAGAATTTGATGATGGATCCAAAAGATTTTCCTTGCTCTTCAAAAAGAAATCTACTGTGTCCAGCTGACGATTTTCTATCCCAGCCTGAAAGAGGGGAAAATCAGAAAGAAAAAAAAATTACAATAGAAAAAGATAGGAAAAAAATCAGGATATATATGTTTGTTTGTTTTTTTAGGAGGTACCAGGGATTGAATCCAGGACCTTGTACATACAAAGCACATGCTCAACCACTGAGCTACACTCACTCCCCTATATATATATATTTTAAATTTTAGAACTTAATGTGTCAAGATTGGAGGAAACACAGGCTATCTTTACCTTGCACAAAGAGCTGGGTTCTAGTGAAGATTCTGATAGTGACTGACTATGTGATCTGGGGCACGTCTCTGTACCTTTTCTGAATATCAGTTTCTGCCTCATTAAAAGTAGGAGGTTAGACTAGATAAATCTTTCCAGCCCTACTATTCTGTAACTAAACCATTCAAAGCTAGGTATTTGGGGATCACTCTTACAGTTAAGTTATAAACTATCTGCATTAAAATGTTATAGCAGGGGAAGGCAGATGTGGCAAGAGACTGAGCTCCTGCCTACCGGGAGGTCCGAGGTTCAGTTCCTGGTGCCTCTTGAAGAAGACAAGCAAGACAGCGAGCTGGCACGATGGGCTGGCGCAGCAAGCTGGCACAACAAGATGATGCAACAAAAGACACAAGGAGAAAAACACAATGAGAGATAGATCAGAGCGGGGAGAAGAGGTGGCTCAAGTGATTGGGCGCCTCCCTCCCACATGGGAGGTTCCGATGCCTCCAAAAAGAAGACAACCGAAAAGATACAGCAAGTGCAAACAATGTGTGGGGGGGGTGATAAATAAATAAATCTTTTTTAAAAATGTTACAGCAGCATGATATAATGTTAACTGAATTTATTCTGCTTTTGTTCAGTTAGAATAAAAATAGACTCAATTCTTGAGGAGTATTCCCATACAGAACCCCTAAAAATCATGGATTTTAAAAAATGTATATCATTAAATGCTCAGTTCAGTTGACAAGAAAGTGAAGGAACTCCTCAGGGGACAAAAACAAAGACAAATCCAGAAAAGCAATTGAGCTCCAAAGCCAACAGCTGCCTAAAGGCACACGCAGATCTCTGACTGCCTAAAGTAGAGGCTGGAAAACTAAGGACTCCAGTAACCAAATCCTGTTTTTGTTGCTGGTTTCTGTAAATAAAGTTTTATGGGAACAAAGTCATGTCCATTTAACTACATATTGTCAATGGCTACCAAGGCAGAGGTGAATAGTTGTAACAGAGAAATTTGCCACCCCTAGCCTATAGCATGTGTATAAGAATCATCTGGAAAGCTTGTTAAACTTGGCTTGCTGGGCCCTGCCTCCAGAGTTTCTGAGCCAGCATGTCTGGGTGGGGCCTGAGCATTGCATTTCTAACAAATCTCCAATGAGGCTGTCGCTGCTAGTCTGGGGAGCACACTTTGAAAACCAAAGGCCTAGAGTTCTGGGTGTTAACATACCAGGCAGTTGCGGGTGAGCAGTATTGGTAGAAGTTATGCTTGGAGGAAGAAAAGACAGGACAAATGGAGGCCTAGACAATGTGACACCCTCCAAAAAAGGGTGAACTAGAAAAAAAATTACTGCCCCCAGAAGGAGACCATAACCAAACTTGCTTATGTTCTGGGTGGCAGAGGGAAATTTGAATTATTTATGATTAAATAAAAGAATATTCTTTTCTTAAGAAAGCCATGCTAAAGTACTTAGGAGAGAAGGGTTTTTATGTCTGCAACTTTCAAATGGTTCAGAAAATAAAAGTACACACATAGTTAAAAGAAGTGTGACAAGCTGCGATTTCTCGCTGTCCTGATTTTGTGATAATCAGGGTAGGCTAAACATTCGCTATATTAGAAACTATGCATGTGTCCCCAGACCTAGTTTTTCTCCCTGGGTCTGGTTTTTAGAATGCTGGTGATAAACCAAGACTGATTTATTATATGACCATCCTGTATGGAAAATGACTGTAACTCCAAGTATCTTTGGTCAACTTTAAGAGATATAGCGGAGGGTGGATGTGGCTCAAATGGTTGGGCGTCCATCTCCCATATGGAGGGACCTGGATTCAATCCCCGGGACCTCTCAGTAAAAATGAAAAAAAGAAAAATATAGAAGGTGCGCAGGCTGCCAGGCCCCACAAGCGGGTGAGCCCCCCAGGCCCCACGCACAGGTGTGCCATCAGGTCCTGCTGAGCCACGCAGCAAGATGATGATGTAATAGGAGAATGACACAAGGGAGAACCAAGACAAGACACACCGAAAAACCAGGAACTAAGGTGGCACAGGCGGTAGGACGCCTCTCTCCCACATTGGAGGTTCTGAGGATCAAATCTGGGTAAAGACAGGAGAAGGACGAGAAGAGAGAGCAGGAAACAGACACAGAGGATTGCCCAGCAAATGGACACAAAAACAGCAAAAACGGGGGGAAGAGGGGAGTAAAAATGGATAAAAGTAAATAAATAAATAAATAAATCTTAAAAAAAAAAAAAAAGTGTGGCAATATGTTAACAGCTGGTCAATCTAAGTGAAGGGTAAATGAATGTTTATTATACTATACTTGCATTTTTCTATAGATTTGAAAAAAATTTAAATAAAACATTCAAAAACACTGACCAAATAGTAATTATAGAAATAAAAAATGTAAAAATTGAAATTAGAAGCCAATGGATGTGTTTAATAGCAGATTAGACAAAGCTGACAAGAGAAAGAGTGAGCTGGGAGAGAGATAAGAAATTACCCACAATGCAGCAAAGAGACATAGAGGTGAAGAAATATTGAGGAAAGGGTGAAAAGTATGACTACTTTTGATCAAAGCACTATTATGATAACTAAAAAATATGCATTCAATTTTTAGGCCCCTGGAACATTTATGAAAACAGTTTTTACTAGTCTCTAAACTGAGTCTTAAATTTTAAAGAATTAGTATCATATGAATCAATGCTTTTCTAACTAAGGGCCACGCATAACCCATTAGTGAGACATAAAATCACAGTGAAACTACAGAACACCAAAGACAAAGAAAATTATAAAAGTAACGTGAAGAATAAAAAAGGCATTGCTCTCAAAGGAACAAATGCCAACTTTGCAATGAGAAAAGGATCTATAAGATAGTAGAAAGTTATCATGAATTTGCTGAAGAGAACTGCCTACTTACAATTCTATACCCAACTTCAGATAGATTAATCAGAGTTCAACACCAGTCAGACCCTCACTAAAGGAAATTCTTTCCCTCTTCAGGCAGAGAGAAAGCCTAAGATACAAGGAATGAAGAGCAAGGAAAATGTGTAATGTCTATGTAAAAGGAAATCAACCTAAATACACAATAATAATGATGCCTAATGTGGTTTAAAAAAGAGTAAAGGCGGGAAGCGGCTGTGGCTCAATCAGTAGGGCTCCCGTTTACCATATGGGAGGCCCCGGGTTCGGTTCCCGGGGCCTCCTGGTGAAGGCAAGCACGCCCGCACGGTGTGGTTAGCTGACCCAGCGAGCACGAGCAGCAAGGGGGGGATAGATGAATAAATAATTAAAATCTTTAAAAAAAAAAAAAAGAGTAAAGGCAACAATAACATAAATCAAGAAGGGTTAAATTGAAGTTAAACCATCCCAAGGACTTGTATTATCTAGAAGGATAAAAGTATTAACTTTATATTTGATAAATTAAACATGCATATTGTAATTTCTAGGCTATCCTCTAAAAGAACAGAAACCGAAGGTCTGATATCCAAACTAGCAGAGGGCAAACAAGAGCTTCTAGAGTTGGTAATGTTCTATTTCCTGACTTGAATGATGGTTACAAGAGTTTTTGCTTAGTAATTCTTTATTACACTGTTCAAATAGTCTACAAACTTTTTCATACATGATATATTTCACAACAAAATAATGAAATCTATTAATGTGATTCATTACAGCAACAGATTAAAGGAGATGAATCACTTGATTATTTTAATAGATTCAGAATAAGCATTCAATAAAATCTAATACCCATCCACGATAAAAACTCATAGCTGGGAAAAGAAGAGAAATTTACTTAACTTTAAAAAGAGTATCTAGGGAGGCGGCTGTGGCTCAATCAGTGGGGCTCCCGTTTGCCATGTGGGGGGCCCCGGGTTCAGTTCCCGGGGCCTCCTGGTGGGGGCGGGCCCGCCGGGCGCGGCGTGGTTGGCTGGCCCGGCGAGCGCGGGCAGCAAGGGGTGGATGAATGAATAAATAAATAAAATCTTTAAAAAAAAAAAGAGTATCTAAAAACATAGGCACACACAGCAATCACACTTACTAGAGACACATTACAGGCATTTAAAAAAAAAAATCAGGAATAAGATAAGGATGCCTACTACTACTTCTGTCTGATAATATATTAGAGGTCCCAGCCAGCACAATAAGATAAGAAAAAGAAGAAAAAAGAGTAAGAATTTGAAGAGAAGAAATAAAATTGTATTATTCTGATGTGATATGTAGATTATACAGAAACCTTAATAAAAAATCTGAAAGATAAATTATAATTAATAAGAGAATTTAGAAATTTCCTGGATATAAAATTAGCACATAAAAGTTAAGTGTATTTATACCGGTAACAAAAAGAAAATGTAACTTAAAAACCACCATTTACAATAGCAATATACATATATATATATATATATATATTTAAATATATATAAACACACAAACGTATACCAAGATTAAAGCTAACAAAAGATGTCAAGCTCTTAATGGGAAAAAAAAAAAATTTTTTTTTAGGCAGTACCAGGAATTAAACCCAGGATTTCGTACATGGGAAGGAGGTACTCAACCACTTGAGCTACATCTGCTCCCCAATGAGTTGGTTTTTTCATTTCTTTTTGTTTTTACGAGGTATCAAAGCTCGAACCTGGGACCTCATACATGGGAAGCAAGCGCTCAACCATTCAAGCTACATCCACTCCCCAGAAAAATTTTTTTAATTGTAATGCCTTATTGAAAGACAGTAATGAAGTCCAAAAAAATGGAGGGAGAGATTTTGTTTTTGGACAGAAGATTTAATATCCTAAAGATGTCACTTCTTCCCAAACTTGATACTTTTAATGTAATTAATTTACATTTATTTTCAATGTAATTCCAACCAAAACCCTAATAAGTTCTTCATGGAATTTGACAAGCTGATCCTAAAATATGGCAGAGGATTAAGGGAGACAGAATAACAAAGATATACCTGAAAAAGAACAAGGTGGAGGAAATTTGTCTTTATTTTAATTCTATATAAATAAGACAGGAAGGCTAGAAAAAGACCAGGGATAGAAAAAGACCAATGGATCAGAATACAGCACTCAGAAACAAACTTATACATATATATAAAAACCTAATAGAGGAGCAGATGTGGCTCAAGCTGAGCGCCTGATTCCCACACGGGAGGCCCTGGGTTCGGTTCCTGGTGCCTCCTTAAAACAACAACAACAACAACAAGCAAATAAACGAAAAAACCAACTCAGGGGAGCCAATGTGGTTCAGTGCTTGAGCACCAGCTTCCCACATACGCTGTCCCAGGTTCAATACCAAGCCCAGTATCTCAAAACAAACAAAACAAAACAAAACCCTAATATGTGACACACAAGACATTTCAGATCAGTGGTAAAAGGAACTAATTCAAATTCAATAAATGGCACTGAGACAAATAGTTATCAATATGGGAAAATATTAATATAGGTCCCTACTTCACACCATACATAAATATAAGTTCCAAAAAGATAAAGTCCTTAAGTGTAACAGTCAAAGCCTCAAAAGTTTTAGGAGAAAATACAGAAGAACATTTTTATGACCTTAGGATAAGAGAAGTCACAAATAGCAAAAATCATAGAAGAAAAGATTAATAAGACTACATTAACATTAAGAAACACATTAAAATTAAAGACCACATGAAGATAGTAAAAAACAAAAACTAAAACAAAACACACAGACTAGAATATATTTGCCACACATATAACAAAGGATTGGTAACTAGAATATATCAAACACTATAAACCAAAAAAGAAAAAGACAAACGCTCCAAGAGAAAAATGGGCAAAAGACTTGAACAGTCACTTTACAAAAGGAATTCAAATATCCAATAAATATATTAAAAGATGCTCAACTTTAATCAGGAAAATGCAAATTAAGACCCATCATACATCAAATTGGCAAAAAAATTTTAAATCTGGCTATACCAAATGTTGGCAAGGACATGCAACAATGAGAACTCACATACATTGCTGGTAAGAGCATAAGTTGATCAAAAAACTTTGGAAAATTAAAACATTATTTAGTAAAGTTAAAGATGCACATGCCCCATGACCCAGCAATTCTACAACCACCAAGAGAAACTCTTACATATGTGCTGCAGTAGATGTATAAGAAACTGTTCACAGTAACTGTTACAGCAAAAATCTAGAAACAACTAAATGTTGGATAAACAAAGCTATATTCATACAATGGAATTATACACACAGTGAATCAGAATGAACTATAGTTAATTAACATGGGTGAATTAAATGGATGAATTAAAAACAAATTAACAGGGAAACGGCTGTGGCTCAATCAGTGGGGCTCCCGTTTACCATATGGGAGGCCCTGGGTTCGGTTCCCAGGGCCTCCTGGTGAGGGCAAGCCCGCCCGCACGGCGTGGTTGGCTGACCCAGCAAGCACGGGCAGCAAGGGGGGGATAAATGAATAAATAAATAAAATCTTTAAAAAAAAAAAAAAATTAACATGGATGTGGCTCAAGTAGTTGGGCACCCACCTACCACATGGGAGGTCCCAGGTACAGTTCCCAGTGCCTCCTAAAGAACACGAGCAGGACAGCGGGCTGAA
>JAKSZT010054394.1:3031261-3217312 GCA_026826555.1 Tolypeutes matacus | reverse complement strand
CAGGGAGCAGAGGTGGCTCAAGTGATTGGGTGCCTCCCTCCCACATGGGAGGTCCCAGGTTCAGTTCCCAGTGCCTCCTAAAAAGAAGATGAACAGAGAGCAGACAGCAAGCACAAACAACAAGGAGGGGGCGGGCGAGAAGAAGAAATAAAATAAAACTTAAAAAAAAAAATATATATATATATATATCGTATATTTTGTAGAATATATACGATTTTCTACAAAATGGCAAAACTAAATAGCATTATTTGGGGACACATTCATATGGAATAAAAGTCCAACAGTCATTTAATTCTGTTACCTCTAGAGCATGTATGGGGATTGAACACCTCCCCCAAGCATTGAGATGACAGAGAGAGTCCACAGTACTGGCATTTCCATGGATCATTAGTCTATTTAAAAACTCCTCTTGAGTCAAACCAAACAAAATCAGAGAGAGTCCATTTTCTACAGGAAAAATAGAAATTAGCTTTAATATATTATTAGGACTTAGATGAGATTTCTAATTACTCAATACTTCAGCACCAAAATTATAAATATATTTATTAGACACAATATACTATTATGACCTTAATTAATTCATCCTGATTTTTCAAAATTTTTAAAGTTTTATTTTTAAAACACTGAATACAAGGCAAATTCTCATAAGAAATATATCCTATGGAATAGTACTAATGCCCAGATTTCTACTTAATATTATCTTGTACAATCAATACCTGGAACCTTTAAATATTTACAAAGATCTAAGATTTCTGGTTTACTAAAATGCAACAAATAACATGCTCCTGAAACACAGAAATACGTGATTACCAAAATGTGCATATTGAAGAAGAAACGCAGTTCAATTACAGTATTCAAAACCTTTGCAGGAAATGACAGCACAATGCTGAATGAATGTATATCTGATATATCAAGCCCAAATGCCTACAGAGAACAAGCACGTGGGGAGAGAAGTGCAAGAAGAACATAACTGGAAAGAAAATGGCCCACCTAAAGAGATCAACTGAAACTCAGCTCCAACCCGTAAGTGACGAAGCAGGAATGTGGGTTCAGTGCTCTCAGATCTTAAAATTTTTCAATAACAGCTAGAAGTCCAGATTTTTTAACGTGAAGTCCTCTAATTTTACATGTCTATAATAAATCAAATCTTCCTTTAAAAAGCTTTAAGTGGGTATAAATAGTGCAAGTCAAACAAAATAAAATCTGCAGTTCATACTTGGCCCATGAGCAGCCAGTTTACAACTTCTTACACAGTCTGAAGTTAAGTGAAAACACTCAGGGTTAGAAGTAACCTTTATTCTCTTAAATTTTTTCTGACTTAGTAACTTAGCATTTAGCTGGACAGAAATCACCTTAATTAAAAATCAAGCACATGAGGCAAAGTTACCAAGAGTAATACCAAATTTCCTAAATGAAAGACTACTACTTGCAGGGGTTCTTAATCTTTTCTGTTTCACAGACCCCTTTCCTGGCAGGTGAAAACCACAGACCCCTTACTAAGTCCACACTATACTGTGTATTATTTAATAAATAGATCACACCCACAACAACGCATCCCCACAAGAATAATGTTTTTCTGAATTTCAATTCAAGCTCACGAACCCCTAGTGAAGAAGCCCTGACTTAAGAGGTAGGAGGAAGCACTACCGCTACCAGGGCAGCACAAATAAAACACATCAACAAAGTACATCTTCAACAATGGATGTCAATCTGATACAAGGCATCCTCACCTGTCAAGACAAGGCATGGCTGCTGGTCTCCACTACTGTCTACAGGAATACACTTTTTACCAAGGGAAAAACACTGCATGCCCTGGGTCTCCAAATCCCAGAGGCCAATGGAGCAGCCCGTCCTTTTTGCTGCCCAAGTGAACAGTACAGTGAATCCTGTCACAGACGCACATTCAAAATCTATGGGTTCCTCTTGTTCACTGATATGCATTGTCTTCCATGACCTCCCTGGATCACTGGTCTTCATATGATCTTTCTGTGGAAAATTATGCTGGCCACACATGCCCTGTGGAGTGAAGGCCCAGCTCAGCACAGTGGTACAGCAGTTACCAGATTCAGAGGACTCCAAATGCAAAATATCCTGGAACCACGGATCACAACGGGAAACCTCCAGCTGAAGGCTCCTTATTGTTTCATTCAATGATGCTAGCTGGGCTTTCCAAGACCTGGGAAGACAAGGTAGAACTCATGCCTATTACAGCAAAAGATACTAAGTAAAACACTAGACCAGGACAAAGACACTTCTTTCTTTAAAGCATCTATCCTCACCAAAGACAGTCAGTGAAAAGGTACTGTGTCAGCATCATAAAAATTAGAAATAAACTAAATCCAAAAAGGAGGTTTCTGTACCTATCAACCTGGAAAGAAAACTTGGTCAGTTTCATGTTGTAGTCAGAATTAACAGGATCATCTTCATCTATTCCCTCAGGTCCTTGAATTGGAAGATCTTCTAGCATTCTTTCACATAGTAGGTGTTCTGGATGTTGCCTACATTTAAAAATAATGACAATCATTATTTTTGGGTGTGATATCAAACCCAAATTCATGTTACTATTGCTCCTGTTAAAAACAGATGGTTACAACAGGGGAATTCCTAGGACTAGGACCATGTGTGCATATTCAAGAAAAGATGCATGCTCAGAAAAGACTGGGAAGGACTCTTATGTTTTTGCTTCATGTTGTTCTTTACATTATTAGGCACTCATACAAACCAATCTGCAAAGACTGGGAAAGGTCTTTTCTTTCCCTCTTTCTCTCTTTTTCTCCCTTCTACCTTCTAGCATTCAAGGAAACTTCTGCCATGACACTGGTGGACACAAGTTTAAGGAACAGACATCTCGAGGACTAACATATTAAATATCAAAATGTCCACTGTGCAACAAAAGATTACAAAACATACAAAGAAACAGGAAATTATGGTCCAGACAAAGGAACAATATAAAGACTTAGAAACCATCTATGAGGAGGACCAGACCTGGACATATGCAGACTTTTGAAAATTTGTGCTAAATTAGCTAAAGGAAAACACAAAGAACTAAAGGAAATCAAGAAAATGATAGATGAACAGAAAATATCAATAAAGAGATAGAAATCAGAAAAAGGAACCAAAAAGAGTTGAAGACGACAAAACAAAAATTAAAAATTCCCTAGAGGGGGGAGCGCATGTGGCTCAGTGGTTGAGCGCCGGCTTCCCACATATAAGATCCTGGGTTCAATCCCCAACCCCAGTACCTCAAAAAAAATCCCTAGAGGGGTTCAACAGATTAGAGAGGAAAGAATAAGAGAACTTGAAGGTCAGGCAAGTGGAATCATTCATCAGAGGAGCAGAAAGAAAGAATGAGGAAAAGCGAAGAGAGTTGAAGACTTATGGAGCATCATCATGTGTACCAACGTAAGCATTATGGGAATCCCAGAAGGAGAAAAATGAGAAAATGGGGCAGAGAAGAATATTCAAAGAAAGAGTGGCTGAAAACTTCCCAAATTTAACTAAAGACATGAATACACACATTTGAGAAACCCAAAGAACCCCAAAAGGGATAAATTAACAGAAATAAAGATTAACTTCCTATCGCATTACATAAGGCCAGCATCATGATAATACCAAAGCCAGATAAAGATACCACAAATAAAGAAATTACAAACCAATATCCCTTATGAAGATGCAAAAACCCTCAAAACATCTGGCAAACCAAATCCAACAACACATTAAAAGAATTATATACTATGATCAAGTGGTATAATTATCCCATGCAGGGTGGCTCAATGCAAGAAAATACCACCTTAATAAAATGAAGGGGAAAAAAAATACATGATCATCTCAATTGATGTAGAAAAAGCATTTGACAAAATCCAGCATCCCTTCTTGTTAAAAACACTCAGAAACCTAGGAATAGAGGGACACTTCCTCAACATGAGAAAGGGTATCTATGAAAAAATCAGAGCTAATATCCTACTTAAAGGTGAAATACTGGAAGAAAGATTTCCCTCTAAGATCAGGAACAAGACAAGGATTCCCACTGACACCACTGTTATTCAACATTGTACTGGAAGTTCTTGCCAGAACAATTAGGCAAGACAAAGAAATAAAAGGCATCCAAATTGTAAAGGAAGTAGTAAAACTGTCCCTATTTGCAGATAACATGATCCTATATACAGAAAATACTGAAAAATCCACGACAAAGCTCCTAAAGCTAATAAATTAATTCAACAAAGTGACGGGTTACAAAATTAACACCCCAAAATCAGTAGTGTTTCTATACACAAACATTGAATAACTGGAAGAAGTAATCAAGAAAATATTCCATTTACAATAGCAACTAAAAGAATGAAATATCTAGGAGTAAATCTAAACAAGAATATAAAGGTCTTGTACGCAGAAAACTACAAAACACTACTAAAAGAAATCAAAGAAGACCTAAATAAATGGAAGGTCATTCTGTGTTCATGGATTAGAAGACTAGTGTTAACATATCGATCCTAACCAAAGCAATTTACAGATTCAATGCAATCCCAATCAAAATTCCAACAACCTTCTTTGCAGAAATGGAAAAGCTTATCATCAAATTTATATGGAAGCATAAAGGGTCCTGAATAGCAAAAATCACCTTGAAAAAGAACAAAGTTGGAAAACTCTTACATACTGATCTTAAAACTTATTACAAAGCTACAGTAATCAAAACAGCATGGTACTGGCACAAGGACAGACATATAGACCAATGGAATCGAATTGTGCACTCGGAAATAAACCCTCACATCTCTAGCCAACTGATTTTTGACAAGGGTGCCAAATCTACTCAGTTGGGAAGAACAGTCTCTTCAACATATGGTGCTGGGAAAACCGCATCTCCATTTGCAAAGGTATGAAGAAGGTTTTCTACCCTAACACCTTATACAAAAATCAACATAAAATGGTTTAAAGACCTAATATAAGAGCCAGAACTATCAAACTTCTAGAAGAAAACATAGGGAAGCATCTTCAGGACCTTGTGTTAGACAATGGTTTCTTTACACCCAAAGCACAAGCAACAAAACAAAAAATAGATTAACGGGACTACTTCATAATTAAAAATGTTGCGCCTCAAAGGACTTTATCATGAAAGTAAAGACAACCTACACAATGGAAGAAAATATTTGGAAACCACATATCCCATAAAGGATTAATATCCAGAATATATAAAGATTGTTCGGGAAGCGGATGTGACTCAACCACTTGGGCGCCCGCGGGTGCCCACCTACTAAATGGGAAGTCCTGGTTTAGTCCTGGTGCCTCCTAAAAAGAAAAAGAAGACGAGCAGATACCACCTCTTGCCACAATAGAGCTAGATGCTGCTGCAATAGAGCCAGATGCCGCCTCCCACCACAACAGAGCTAGACTCTGCCCCCGCTGCAACAAGCAGAGGCCACAAGCCAGCAGATGCTGCAACCCATAGGGAGCGGATGTGGCTCAGTCCGTTGGGCACTCCCCTCTCCTGTGGGAGGTCCTAGGTTCAGTTCCCGGTTCCTCCTGGAGAAGATAAGCAAACAATGAGTAGATAGATGAGTGAACCATCTGGGGGAAGAGGGGGATAAATAAAGAAAAACAAAGTAAATTTTTTAAAAAGTTATTTTTAAAAAATCTTTCAACTTAACAAAGAGACAACCAATTAAAAAATGGGCAAAAGACTTGAATAGACAACTCTCCAAAGAAGATATAGAAATGGCCAAAAAGCACATGAAAAGATGCTCAACATCATTTAGCCACCAGGGAAATGCAAATTAAAACCACAATGAGACAACATTTCACACCCATTAGAATGGCTATTATTTAAAAAATGGAAAATTACAAGTGTTGGAGAGGATGAGGAGAAATAGGAACACTCATTCATTGCTGGTGGCCAGGTAAAATGGTGGCTCGCTGTAGAGGACAGCTTGGCAGTTCCTAAGAAAGCTAAGTATAGAACTACAATATAACCTGGCAATCCCACTACTCAGTATATACTGAAAAGAATTGAAAGCAAGGACTCAAACAGATATTTGCACACCAGTGTTCATAGCGGCATTATTCACAATTGCCAAAAAAATGAAAGCAACCTGAGTGTCCATCAACCAATGAATGGATAAGCAAAACATAGTATATACATACAATGGAACATTATTCAACCATAAAAAGGAATAAAATTCTGATTCATGAGACAACATGGATGCACCTTGAAGACATCATGTTGAGGGAAATAAGTCAGACACAAAAGGACAAATATTGTTTCATCTCACTGATATGAAACAATTAGAATAAGCAAACTCATAGAGTCACAATCTAGAATATAGGTTACCAGGGGATGGGATGAGGGTAGGGAAAAAGTAGTTAAGGCTTAAAAGGTACAGAGTTTCTATTTGGGACAATGGAAACATATTAGTAATGGATGGTAATGATGGCAGCACAACGTTTTTGAATGTAATTAACAGCACTCAAATATGTATATCTGAATGTAGTTAAAATGGGAAATGTTAGGTTGTATATATGGTAAACAGAATAAAAATTTTTTTTAAATCTTTGAAAGTGCACTACACAAACAGTGAACACCAAGCTAAACCATGGACTATAATAGTACCATTATAAAAATGTGCTTTCATCAAGTGTAACAAATGTACCACACCAATGCAAGGTGTTAATAAAAGGATGATATATAGGAATACTGTATTTTATGCATCATTGTTCTGCAAACCCACAACTTAGCTAATTAAAAAACATGGCACAAGGACAGACACATAGACCAATGGAATAGAATTGAGTGCTCAGAAATAAGACCTCACTTCTCTGGCCAACTGATTTTGACAAGGGTGCCAAGTCCACTTGACTGGGAATGAATAGTCTCTTCAACAGATGGTGCTGGGAAAACTGGATCTCCATTTGCAAAAGAATAAAGGAGGATCCCCGCCACACACACACACACACCTTATACAAAAATCAACTCAAAATGGATTAAAGACGTAAACATAAAAGCCCAAACTATCAAACTCCTAGGAGAAAACACAGGGAGGCATCTTTAGGACCTTGTGGTTTCTTAGACTTTATATCCAAAGCATGAGCAACAAAAGAAAAAATAAATGGGACTTCATCAAAATTAAAAGTTTTTGCACCTCAAAAGACTTCATCATGAAAGTAGAAAGACAACCTACAGAACCGTAGAAAATATTTGGAAACTACCTATGTGATAAGGGTTTAATATCCAGAAAACATAAAGAAATCCTGCAACTCAACAATAAAAAGACAACCAAATTAAAAATGGGGCAAAAGACATCTCTCCAAAAGAGCATATACAAATGGCCAAAAAGCACAGTGTTAATATCTGGCTATACCTCAGCTCAGAAGTGCATTTTAACAACATCAATCTGGCTACTCTGTGGAGATGGATTTGAGGGGCTAAAAACAGACATAGGGAGAAGAATCAGGAGGCTGTTAATGTAGTTCAGGTGAGAGATGATGGTGGCATGGATCAGAGTGATGACAGAGAAGAAAAGTGGACAGATTCAAGAAATACTTAGGAGGTAGAATGGCTAGGACCTGGTAATTAACAGGATGTGGATATAACAGTGAAAAGAGGTTCAAGATGTAGGAGAGAGGGACTAGAGAAAGGTCCCTGAGAAAAAGGGAAGGCTGGGTTCCTGAGCATACACAGAGGGCTGAGCCTTAGGATAGGCCTTTGTAGGAAGAGGGGAAGTTTAACGGAGGGAAGATGCAGGAGATGAGTGCACGGGAAAGTGGGTTTGTAATTTAATGTGAAAAACCTGAGGGAGTGCCAGTCTGATGGATTCTACTTCCTTTAAAAGTAGGAGGTAAGGTCATCCAAAGAGGGCTGGGGGTAAAAGATGAATGGAAGTTTCAGGAATGGAGAAGGCTAAAAACACTGTTATAAATAGGATGAACAAAAATCATTGTAAAATTTCCAGGCAATATTGAGAGACCAGTTGTGACAGTTTGAGATTATTTTATGAATCCCAAAAAGAGAAAGATGTTTGTAAATTAATCTATTCTTCTGGGTGTGATACCCTTTGATTGTATTAAATTCAGCTGAGTTGTCTGATTAAATTACTTGTTAAAATTAGGGGTTTTTTGATTATCAGTAAGGCCTGACTCAGGTCAAGTCCCCCCGCCCCCTTGGTGGAGTGGATATAAAGGGACACTCACCTGGACAAACAGACACAAGACACCCAGAGGAAAGAACTTTGTCATTTTGATCCTGCCATGTGACAAAAAGGAGAAGGCTCAAACACCTAAAGCCCCGGGGAGAGCCTGATAGCTTACAGCTGACTTGGGAAGTGAGCCCAGACTGAATAGGAAGCCCTGAGAGACAAGCCCTATGCCAGCCTACAGCTGAGATCGGGAAGAAGCTGGGCCCACAAAGCCTCAGAGGAAGAGGAAGCCCAAACGAGAAGGCTGAAAACTGGCAGAGATCACCGCCGTCTTGCTTCAACTTGTGGCAGCTGACTTTGGTGAGAAAGTACCTCTTATGGTACCTAGAGTTAGACTTTCCACAGCCTTGGGACTGTGAGCTTTTACTCCAAATAAATACCCTTTTTAAAGGCCAACAGATTTCTGATACTTTGCATCAGCACCTCTTGGGCACACTAATATACCAGTTAAAGATGGTAAATGTGAATTTATAGTGTTATCAATTTTCCTGGTTTTTGTGGTTTTCTTACAAGTACTCAACTACATGGATGCAGGAACCAAGAAAGCAGAATAAAAGTTTCATCTAGGGCTGGGATTTTGCCAGGCCAAGTGCTACCATAGGGCAAGAGATAGAATTTAGGGTACATGCAAGAAAGTCACTGAGAGATGGATCACAGAACATATGCTAGAAAGGGAGTAAAGTGAAGACAGGGGGGGGCTGAAGGAGAGTGGAAGGCCAATGGATTGGAAATGACAAGGAGGTCAGATAACAAGTGAAGTTGGGGGTACTTGAGTAGGCAAGCTGGAATGGATGTGAACAGAGCGAGATGTGTAAAATAGTGATATGTGGGAAGAGCAGTTTCAAATAATGACAAAGCCCAGGGTATGACTGGGAGAGCAACCAGCTAAGATAGAGTGGAAGAAAAAGTTGCCGACAATGGATTGCAAGAACAAATTATGGACTTCATTCTCAAGGACCTTATTAACTATATGGGAAACATGAAAATCAGGAAAATAAAACAAGATTATACAATTAAGAGCTAAACTATGGTTCAAACCAGAAGTGCTAAAGAAGATCAAAGAGGAGAAAAACAATGAAATGAGTATAAAATTATGGGTGGAAGGGGTTTTAGAAGGAAAGACTTTGTGAAAGAGGGGGATTCGAGTTGGGTCTCAAAGGATGTACAGGACTTAATAACAGGAAAAGGAGGACCAGAGGCTTGATATCAGAGGGAAGAAAAGAGCTAGGGCCAGGAGGCAGGAATGACAAAACACGTTTAGACCTCAGAGCACACTTAAGGGAATAAAGCATGCAGTCAACTCCAGAGAAATTATACTAAAGAACATTAAAGTAAATACTTAATAAATATAGATCACTCATTTATTTGGGCAGGACAGATCCCTCAATTTGCTGCAGGGAATAGAATGTTAATTCCCCTTTGGCTGATGTCACAGGAGCTGAGTTCAATGAAATTTGTTGGAAGGAATGTGCCGAGTGCCCTCTTCAAAGTTCTCCTCAAGTGTTGCTAAAACATCCAGAGTAGAATCCTACTCAAGGATCAGAGTAGCCGAAAAAGCTTTCCTCCCTCCCTCACCTGTCAAATTGTTTTCCAAAGTGGATGCTTAAGAAATTACACAGTCAGGGTATGTTTTAGTCAGTAAGAAAAATGGCCTACTGATAAACAAGCACACAATCTGAGAATGTGCTAATCATCTGTACTCAAAGGTAAAAACATTAAAAGGCCATTCAAAGCAAATGAAAACATCACCAGTTGTAAACATTTCTGAGAGGTATGTGATCAAACAATAAGCAATGAAACCCATCAAAAAGCTATTCTAATTGCTCAAGGATTTATCTCATTCATGTTAAGTTAAAACCAAAATCCTAAGAGTTTTGAATGGTCTTAAACATTGGAAATCTTAAATGTGGACCTGCCTACTTTTAGATAAATTGCCATTTTAGGCAGGCTATTGTGTGTACCTGCATACACTCACACACATACCTATCTCAAACACTATAAAATCAGAAGCAACTAGAATACTAATTCAAAAAGCAACACAAACAAAAACAAACAAAAAGCAACACAAATAAGCACTCAGTTTTTACTAATATGTATAGACAGCCACAAGCATGGGCCCTAAGAAACACCTTAGGGAATCTTTGGCTGGAGAAAGCTAGCTGAATACATCTTGTCAAAGTCCTCTAAGGGAAAAGTGATCTCCAGGGTAGCCAGGATCCCAGACCACATAAGAAGGAATTCTAACACAGGGTAAATAGCACTTCTCTTCAACTCTAATGAGGGGCAAGAGGTGAGGGGATTAATGTGAGTGTGGGGCAAGAGGTGAGGGGATAGTGCTTGATGAATGATATAAACCATATACAATGACATAAATCATATAAGTCAAAATCAAAACTTTGATGTATACCCAGAAGCAAAGGTAGCCAGTGATCATTTGTGCACATGATATTACAGTAATAAGCTCACTAAGCAGTAGCTAGAATGTGATCTAACTGAATAGAGGGGGAAAAAAAGTGTTGTTTTTTTTTCCAGCTCTTACAAGTACAGTTTTAGCCTCTTATGGCTCTAATAATTTACCTCAAATTAGAAAACAGAGTACTCTACATACCTGAAATACAAATTCAAGTTAAGAGCAATTGCAGAGTTGGAGGAGCTGACAACCACTACAACGTCGAGGTCTTGAGACACTTTCAGTGAGGTGAAGGTAGCCATCTTGGCTGGCTCATCTTGCTGCTCATCACACACTTCCTCTTGGTGAAGTGCTAAGTCCACATGGGCAACATGTGTGCCATTCACAACGTCAAAAATATCTTTGAGTTAGAGTTAAGGAAAATGCTGGTTTTAAATATGCCTAAACATTTAAAATACAGGTCAGGATAGCGCTATGGACTTCATCACTCCAACCTTGTAGGTAACGTGATGGAAGGTTGGGCTCTGAGGCAGCACCCGTCACAGGAACCAGATGACTACGTACTTGGTGATACAATCAACACCACCACCACTTGTTGAACACCCACTCTGTGCCAGGCCCTAAGATGTGAGCATTTTCCACCAGTGTACTACAACGGTGCTGTCCAAGAGAAATTATAATTGCAAATTTTCTGGTAACCTCATTAAAAAAAGTAAAAAGAAACAGGCAAACCTAATTTTAATATATTTTAACACAATATGTCTAAAATATTAATCAATATAAAAATTATTAACAGGGTATTTTACTTTTTTTCATGTAAGTTCAAAATTTGGTGTGTATTTTACACCTACAGCATATCTTAATTTGGATGCTAAATTTTCATCAAAAAGACTTGATCTGTATTTAGACTTCATGAAATTTACAGTCAAAAGGCTGGGTCAAAATTGTTTCAAGCATACTTAACAGTTTTTCAATAATCGAATTATCCGCCTTTAAACCTCAAATAAATAAAATTAAAAATTCAGTTCTTCAGTCACACTAGCCATGTTTCAAGTGCTCAATAGCCACATGGGGCCAGCAGCTACCTGCTGGACAGTGTAGTTCTATAACTGGGCAACAAAAATGAAGTTAGTTCAGTATTTTATAACATTTTTCAAGAGAAATTTTAATACAAACAATGTTATAGCTAAAAAGAAATATCATTCCTTTAATTCAGTAATAAAAGTCCCTAAATCATATCAAGGGGTAATTTTTCAAATCTTCAAAATAATTTTACCAAGGACCTATAGATCTGCTAGAGACAGAGAACACATACTATTTTCCATAAACATAACAAATGGCTATGCAAACCATATCGCTCATTAATATGATAGAGTCATAATTAGAGATAATAACTAGTAGATTATATATATTATATTGATATATGAATAAATATATATCACAATGTGAGAAAAGCAGTCATCTAATTTCTTCCTGGAAAAAGCACATAGTAGGTATTCAATAAGTATATTCAGTAAGTATATTTTGAACAAATGGGAAATGCAAAGCAATATAATTTGAAAAGAACACAAATAAATATGGGTATGATCATTACAACTATGAAAAACATATATGAATATACTGAAAAATATTCAAACAGAATATAAAGTAATATATTGGGAATTTTAAGTTCATGAAGATCTTTATCCCTGAAAAGTTTTCTTGAAAACAAACTAACCCACTCTTTCTCCCCACTCCCCAACACTAGAAGTGTAAAATGGCTTATCTTTCTAGGTATTTTCCTCCCCTGCATATCAATCAACATCTTTACTGCCAAGGATACAGATCCAGCCTAAACTATTCAAAACAAAAAGAACTCCTCTGCATAGCTGTGTGTCAATAATCTTGTCCACTGCAGGCAAGGGTATTGTGAAACAGTTGAGTACTCTAATCTCAGCATCTCTTTCAGGAAATATAATGTGGAGGATGACACATTTGTTGATGAACAATAATGATGTGTTATGATGAAACGACAGAATTCTTAAAGACAATAAGGAAATACCTATGAAGCAAAAGGATATTATTTCAAACTCACTGGTCGCAATTTTACAATTGGTAAATTTGATTTTATAAACCTAACACAAACAAGTAAAACACAAAAGAAACCACACTTAACTATATCCAACTCTAGGCAGTCATTGTTCATACCCACCTAAGCAAAATGGCCATTGGGAGGTGGATGTCATAATCTACAATGCCCCTGGTTCCTTCTGTTTATGGCCAAAGTCTGAGAGCACACCAGAAGGAAGATTCAAAAAAGCCTTCTTACCCATGGGAGCCCACAAGAGCAATCACAGATTTTTATTTTTAAGCCAAAGAAGAAACTTGCAATCAAGGGTGGTGAGTATGCCTTAAAAATAGAGACCAGCAAGCCCTCAATATTAATGCATGTAACTATGAACCTTCTTCTTGTAAAATTGAAACTTAGCCTAATAATAACTATTGCCTAAGAGTTACCTTCTGAAACCCTCGTTACTCAAATGTGTCCTCTCTCTAAGACAAACTCACCAAATAAACTATCATCCCCGCGACATGGGACATGATTCCTGGTGATAAGCCTCCCTGGCACTGAGGGATTAATACCAAGTACCAACTAGCGATGCACTTGAAAAAAGACCTTGACCAAGACAGGGACCCAATAAATACAAAAGATTTTTTACAGCTAAGAGATTCCAAAATGAGCCAGGAGGTCATTCCAGAGGTTACATTTAGGCATGTGTCAAGTAGATCTCACTAACTGTCACTGTAAACAAAGTCTCAAATATGGGTGCTCCTGAGGGCTCTATAGCCATCTGGACACTATAGGCAAGGCACACAACCCCTTGAAATCAGCACTCTGTTGGCAGGCTTTTCTTTGGAATATATGATAACCTATTTCCCCAATGTTACAGAGTTAGATTCATTTATAATTTCCCTACATATGATTCTTCTACCCCTTTTATTTGAGCCTATAATTAGCACTATACCCATTAAATATATGTCCCAGAGACTTAAATCTCCTGTCTGTTCATATGCTGGTTGAGCCCTAAATCTTAGAAGAGTTGCGGCCAACACCTACTCTCCAGTTCATCAGACTTACCCAGGACAACTAACAAAATGATGATGGACAACCCCCATCACAAGAAACAGAGAGTATCTACAACTGCAAGCAAAACAGTTCCTTCCATCTGCCCCATAAGATCTAAGCCCCCTCTCAATCAGAGGCAAAGCAGGCATCACCATCCCCAAATCCTCAAGGCTGAGGAATGAACAAACATAAGGGGGGAATGCAACCATGGACAAGGAAAACTTACTAATATTGTAGTAATGGAAGAACATGTAACATTGCTATAAAGATCGTGGTCCCCAGACATTCTGAGGGGAGGGGGAGGGAATAATAGGTGTAACATAGGGCATTTTTAGAGCATTGGAATTAAGTGTAAACCACAATGTAAACTATAGACCTTGGTTGGTAGCAATGCTTCAATATTTATTCATCAATTGTAACAAAGGTACCACATTATTGTAAGATGTTATTAATAGGGAAGATGTGGGAGGGGGAGGGAGTGGGGGATAAGGGAATCCCTTATACTTTCAATGTAACTTTTCTGTAATTTGAAATCTCTTTAAAAATAAAGTTTATTATATATATATATAAAGAGGGGGGGCACCTGAATTCTTTAAACCTTACACTGAAAACACAAGCAACGAAAGAAAACAACAAATAAATGGGACCTCCTCAAACTTAAACACTTATGTGATTCAAAGGAATTTGTCAAGAAGGTTAAAAGATAGCCCACTCAATGGGAGAAAATATTTGGAAACCACATATCTGATAAGGGTTTGATTTCCATGCTATATAAAGAGATCATACAACTCAACAATAAAAGAGCAAGCAATCCAATTTAAAAATGGGCAAAAGACTTAAATACACATTTCTCCAGAGAGGAAATACAAATGGCAGAAAAGCACATGAAAAAATGTCCAATATCAATAGCTATTAGGGAAATGCAAATCAAAACTACAGATATCATCTCATACCTCACAGAATAGCCATTATTAAAAAAAAAAAAAAAAAAAAAAAAAACAGAAAACATTAAGTACTAGAGTAATATGAACACTCTCACTGTTGGTGGGAATGTAAAATGGTGCAGCCTCTGTCGAAGACAGTTTGCCAGTCCCTCAGGAAGCCAAATATAGAACTACACTATTATCCAGCAATTCCTCTACTAGGAATATAACCAGAAAAACTGAAAACAGTGACACGAACAGACATTTGCACACTGATGTTCAAAGTGGCTTTATCCACAATTACCAAAAGATGGAAACAACCCAAGTGTCCATCAACTGACAAATGGATAAATAAAATGTGGTATATACATACGATGGAATACTATGCTGTTGTAAGAAGACACGAAATTGGGACACATGACAACATGGATGAATCTTGAAGACATTATGCTAAGTGAAACAAGCCAGCCACAAAAGGACAAATATTGTATGGTCTCAATAATAGGAACTAAATATGAAGAATAAACAGACTGAGTTTTTCCTACACTAGGAGACAGGATGATGGCTGAGAAGGGGTACTGATGCTTAATGTATGTAGAATTTTTAATTAGCTTGACTGTAAAAGTGTGGAAATTAATAGAGTTGATGGCAACACATTATAGTGAGTATACCTAACACAGCTGGTTTATAAATGGGATTGTGGCTGAAAGGGGTAGTCTAGGGATGTAAATGTCAATTGAAAGAAAGCTAAAGAATAACCTAGGGACTGAATAACATAGTGAACCAGGAGGTGGATGAGAATTGTGGTTAATAGTACAAATACAAGAATGTATTAGAACAAACATATAACACTATTACAAGGTGGTAAGAATACAAAGATGCATGGGAAAAAAACAATGTAACTTATGGACAATACTTAACAGCAATATTGTAATATTCTTGCAACAATGTCACAGAAGGTACTGTGTTAATAATGGGAGGGGGGAATAGAAAAAATATACCAAATGTATGCTACAGATCAGTTAGTAGTAATAGTCTGAGGATGTTCTCTCATAATCTGTAGCAAACATTCCACAACAATGTAAGGTATCGGTGGAGGGGTGTTACATGGGAATTCTGCATATTGTACATGATTGTTTTGTAAGTTCACAATTTCTCTATTAAAAAATATATTAAAAAACCATATAAATGAAAATTCAACACAATAAATAATTACATTTTTAAAACAGTAAGAAACAAGATGAAAAGGCCAAAAAAGATCCAAAAGTTATATTCCGCGAAGTTTCTTTATAATATAAAAATGCTAAAATCGCTGATTAATTTCAACTCATAGTGATGACCCACTTTTTCCTCCCAGATTAAGATATTTCAGAATGTTAATATTTAATATATACAAGTTCATGTACAATAAAATATTATTATTTTTTAAAAAAAAACAGTGCTCTGATTCTGCTCTCTGCAGCCATCGGGCTGGGACATAGTCAAGCATTCTATAAGCAGTCTACATTAGCACTGTCCAATAGAAATATAAAGTGAGCCACAAATGTAATTTTAAATTTTCTAGAAGCCACATTGAAAAAAGTAAAAAGAAACAGTGAAATTAATTTTAATAATATATATTATTTAGCTCATTATAACCAAAATATCACCATTTCAACATGTAATTACAACAAAAATTATTAATGAGATATTTTTCATTTTCAATGCAAAGTCTTCAAAATATGGTATGGGGGAGCCGATGTAGCTGAGGTTGAGCACCTGTTTCCCATGTACGGGGTCCTGGGTTGAACATATGGCATGTAGTTTATACTTGAAGTATATTTTAATTCATATTAACCACATTTCAAGTGCTCAGTAGTTCCATCTACCTAGTTCCATCTGACTACAATATCAGACAATGCAGACCTAGATGAACTGCCCTCCCTACTTTCACCTCCACGAGAATTTTCCTGAAATATATAAAATTACATAGCAATGTCACAAATTTAAACATGTTGAAAGATCACTTGTAGATACTTACTGATATTGTGATCTTTGATGAGCTTCTGTAATGTCTCCCCAGTACAACTATATAAAATACTTGCATCACATCTTCCATCTTTCAAATTAAATTCATAGATGAATAGTTCATAACTTTCACTAAGAGTGAGCAATTTGGGTTTGTCTGTTGGTATGCTGCTGTTATGAGAATTCTCCCAGAGAAAGCTAAGGAAAAAATAAGTTTAGATGATTTATGATATTGTATAACAATAATATTCACCCACGATGGTCAGGGTAGAAGGGCAGAATGAATAAGAATAATGCTTTAGTTCATCTGGTAACATTAATTCTACATTCTAATTTAAGAGATTGTAAACTGCTCTAAGAGTTTCCTATTTTACCTTCTCCTTTCATTTTCTTCCCTCTACCCCCTCTATCCCAACACAATATAGGAGTGGGTAGTGAAAAGAAAGGGGAGATGGAACAAGAAACGAAGCCGCCTTCGACTTAACTCCTCTGACTGGTGACATTTAAAGGCACTGTCATGATCAAGGGAAAGAATCAGCAATGAAATATATATATATATATATGTTATTTGAGGTGGTGCTCACAATGAACAAAATATGTTTTTACTAACAACTGCTTTCAAATACTTTTTTTTTAAACAGTGATTATTTGTATTTATAGACTGTAAATATTACTTGAACACTTAAAATAGAACAGTTCTGCCCAAGAGAACTTTCTGTAATGATGGGAACAGTTCAATATCTGAGCTGTCCAATACAGGAGCCAACAGCCATATGTAACTATTAAGCACTTGAAATGTGGATATTACAACTGAGGAACTGAATTTTTAATTTAATTTAATTTTAATAGTCACATGTATCTAATGGCTACCATATTGGAGAGTGTAGTTATAGAATTTTTTAAAGCACTGTAACATCAAAATACCAACACTGGCTAATAAAGATAGAAAAAGACTAATGATACTATATCTTCAAATTAAATAATTAAATTAAATTTAAAAAATAAAACAAAGGGTCCCAAATCTGAAAACAGTGCAATGGAATGAAATGAGGCTAGCATGGTGATAAAGTTTCACCTTCTTTAAAGCTTCCCTTTTTCACAGAAGCAACAGCCCAAATAGTAGGTTTTTATATCCAAAACACACACACAAAAAACAAACAAACCTGGACTTAGTGTTATTACATCATTTTTAGAGAAAAGGATTGACACATTTACATGCCTGTCTTTATACCTGGACTGATGATTTTTCATGAAACTCAGTTCCTGACTGTTTACATTTGAAAATCTGGAAAACAACCTAAATGTCAAATATGGAAAAAGTTATTTAAAAAATTAAGCTATATCTAAAAGGTAGACTACTGTAACACCATTAAAATCAGTTACATAAGTATTTTGTAATCAAGGTTTCTCCAAATTAGAGCAAAAATCCAAAATAAATGTGTGTTAGACACATACATACATACATATATTTATTCGTTCATTGATATTTTCACCTCTCTCTGTCATTATTTTTTTTTTTTTTTTAGGTACTAGGGCCTGAGATTGAACCTGGGACCTTGTATGTGGGAAGCCCGTGCTCAACCACTGAGCACATCAGCTTCCCTGACTTGTTTTTTTCGTTTCATTTTTTAGGAGGCACCAGAAACCTAACCTGTGATCTCCCATGTGGGAAGCAGGTGCTCAACTGCTTAAGCCACATCAGCTCCCAGTCATTTCCCCCCCCCCCCAGGAGGTCCTGGGGATTGAACCAGGGGTCCCTCCATATGGGAGACGGACACCCAACCATTTAAGCCACATCCATCCCCCATCACTTTTTAACTTGGAACCCTGAAGTGATGGCAGCAGTCCAAAACACAACATTATAGTATATTTTAACGGTATTTTCTAAGGATTTTTCAGCTCAATGAATTTAGTTTCTGTCAAATAGAAGTCAAGCTTGCTCCATTTCCACAAGGACTCCATCACAGTCTTTAGGATGGAGAAGGATAATTGGTTTTCTATGTGTTCCTATTTTGACCTCTTCACTTAGAATACATCTTTTTTTTTTTTCTCAAATCCATTATGGCTATATTGCCACATGAAAGGACAAAAAATTTTCAATGAAAAAACATATAGAATGTACAGTGACTTCAATAATATAAAAAGGGTACTACATACTTTGAAAAAAGTAGGAAGTAAACTCTGAATACTATATACTTTTCTTTATTGTTATCCTATGAAGTATTTTAATTGAATTAAAATTCAATTCAGGGGACGGATGTGGCTCAAACGTTTGGGCGTCCGTCTCCCATATGGAGGGACCTGGGTTCGATCCCCGGGACCTCCTGGTAAAAAAAAAAAAAAACAAACAACAACAAAAAAATTCAATTCAGTTTAAAAAAAATTTTTAAAGCCCTCCTTGGATGTCCTCCTAATTTCATGCAGGAGCTTATGCATCCCCATATTTCATGTGTGTATATCTTATCTTCTCTATTAGGTTCCCAAACAACTAAAGAACTCTTCTGCTGCTTTCCCCTGTCTATCCCATTCCTTTCTTTACATGTTTACCTAGTACGGTTGAATAAACTAAATTCTCCTATACGGAGATTCCTCTTCCTAGCACCTAGAGATCAGAATAAGGTAGACAAATAAAATAGGTTAAAGCATTCACTGATTTAATAAACGAACTTCTGTCAGGCACTGTTAAGGACCTGGAGATTCTAGGCTAAGACACCTATTGACTACTCAAAGTCTTAAAGGGGAGATCGGTTCTAAAATGTTTTCTAATTAAAAAGAGTCCAGTCAAATACTCAGAAGGCATTTCAAGCTCTCTGATGTAAACTGAGTTCCGGATCAAGAGTTATAGAAGTGGAAAGTAATGCATTATGTTTTAATTATGTTTGTTCCGTCTCCCCACTGATGTGAGTCCCTTATGGGTAAGAATTTCTTCAACTTTTTAGGCACTGCTCCTAGCTAACAGCGGGTGCATAATAAATACGTTGAATGAACGAATAGTAAGTGAATGGACAACCTGGATTCTTTGAAGGGAAAAAAAAAGTCTTCATGTGAATGAAATAACTATTTGTTTCAATGACAAGAAATAGGTAACAGAATGACTCAAATTTGAGATAATCCTCAGCTGGCACCTTTACTTGATTTAACTGAAAGAAGAAAATGGGTATGATGCACCACACAGAAGCGATTACTCAACCCATGTTGAATGAATGAATGCGTGCCTAAGCAGGAGCCGGTTCCGGGTTAAGCCAGACTAGCAGAACAAGACCTCGGTCCACACGGAACGCAAAGCTGGAGTGCGGGGAAGGAACAAGGCGAGCCCTCGGCTCCAGGACCCCGGAGGAGGTTCGGAAAGGGGACCGGGTTCGCCTCTGCGGCGTTTCCGCAGCTGCCACTCTTCTCCCGCCAACCCTGTGCCAGGAGGGGGGTATCGGAGTGACTCCTCAGAGAGCGGCCAGCTGAACTAAGGTCCCGAGCTCCCCCCACTGCCCTGCCCTCCCGCAGCACTTACTGCTGGAAAGGACCTTCGAGGCAGCAGCCGCCGCCGTCCACGCCCCGGCCGCCGGGCGCCAAAGAAAGCACTTGAAGGCTGCCCGCAGCCGTCAGGCTCCCCAGAATTTCCTGATCTCTGTGCAGCTGAGCCCGCGACCCCAGTCGCGCCGTAGCCTCGGCGGGTAACGGCACCACCACCACAGGCAGAACCCGCTCCATAGCTTCAGCTTGGCAGCTATCGCCGGCGGTAGTAGCACTTCCGGCCCCCTCCTTTGCAGCCATCTTGGCCCTGCCGCTCTTTCCGCTTACCACTGACGGACCCACCCAGAACCTGGCCGCAGCTCCGGAACTCCCCCCTGAGCATGCGCAGTATAGTTGCGGTCACGCGCTGTCTCGTGACTTTCTCGTTATTTTCCCCGCGGGGGGACGGAGGTGGTAAGTACCACCGAAGTTTGGTTCACTGTAGCTAGGCATGAAGCACCCCTTCCGAAGTCGTTTACTAGGTTAGGAGGTGAAGTCTTCAGAAACTCTGTAGTCTTCTGTCTTCACTGCCACTACCCTAATTTGGATTTTCAACGTGCTTGTCTAAGCTATTGCAATAGCTAAACTGGCACACCCGCCTTACCCATCCAGCCACCGTAACTTCCTGCTTTGACTCTAGCTAATCCACATCCTCCTTGGTCCCAGAATTACTTTGTTTAGCTATCCTGACATATCATAAAGGTTTGCTGAGCGGCCTAGGGCAGGCCTTCAGGCTTTATGATACCCATTGTAATAGGCAAGAAGATATTGTAGGTAAGGGATAGAAGAGACGGAGAGCTCCTGTTTCATTACTTAGTTCTCTCGGGGAAGTATGATCCAAGAGAGAGGAGGAAGCAAAGGGGATTGGAGAGAAGTGTGGAGTAGTCATTTTGGACAGGTCTCCAATTCTTAATGCTTTTTTTTTTGGGGGGGGGGGGGTCAGATGACATGATACGCCTTATTAAAGGTCCATCCCTCCCTTTATGCTTTAGTTCTCACCCTCATTTTCTAGGATTTTTTTTTTTTTTTTTTTTTTTTTTTACCGGGAATCGAACCTAGGTCCCTCCATATGGGAGACGGCCAACCATTTGAGCCACATCCGTCCCCCTAGGGTTTTGTTTTTATAAAATGTTTTCCTACATCACTTTCTCCCCTTTTATTGGGGTGCCTTCACCCCAAAAAGAGTAATCTAGGATTATTTCTATAATAAACATGCTGTAAGTTGCCCATCTTAAATATTCCCTTAACCCACGTCAATCACCACCTACTGCCAAGTTTCTTTGTTTCCCTTTTAGCAAAATGCCAGCTTGCCTCCTGTCTCCATTCTCACCTTACCCCCTCCAATCAGGTTGCTATTTCCATCAACCCACCAAAACCACCTCTGGAGGTTTCCTATGATCGCAAAACCAACCCCTTTCTTTGTGTTTTCCTGGAACAGACCAAGTTCGTTCTCTTTGTGCTTACTAGTGCCTCTATAATAAATACTTTTCCCCACATGTTGACCTTATTGGCTACTTATTCATCTCAGCTTAACTGTAACCTCCCTTGAGAGACCTTTCTGGACTGGTCTGTCTAAAATCCCCTCCTCTCCAGTCACTATACCTCATCAGCCAATTCTGTTTTCACCATAACACTTACCATTACTTGATATTTTGTGTCAGCCCCTCTCCAACCAACCCCTATCCAAACTCAAAAGAGCAGGGACTTTGTGTTATCATTTTTACCCTCCTGTCAAACCCTAATGCCAAAAACAGCACCTAGTTCATAAAAGGCACTCCAGTATTTGTTTATGAATGTATCACCTTGTTTGTCAAAATGAAACCAAACATTTTCTATCCCAAGGGAGATGTTAATAGCCAGTCCTTTTTGCTCAGCTAGGGCTACTTTCTTTTCTCTCTCTATACACACCCCCCCCCCCAAAAAAATGGCAACATTGAAGAGATTTTTCAAGGTCATACTATAAGGCCTTGTCCCTTTATACTAAAGTCTTTGGTCATTCACACACAAGTCAGTAGATGGCCTTCATTATAGCTCTTAATTTACAAACATTTCCACACAAAATTCTACTGTTTTTAATTATACCTTATCATGCATGCCTTCTTTAGGCACATTCAGGATTTTGAAGAAGGATCTGAAAATGCTTGGGGTAGGGTCCTCCAATGTAGCAGTGCATAAAAACTTAGTGTCTTGAGACTTTTTCTGGATCCCTGTACACATAGCCTATACAGCTAGTGTCTAATAAAGTTTCTCATATGTGTATTCCAGAACAACCAGATCAGTAGGTCCAGGCAAGCCTACAAAAAGAACAGGTGGTAACTAAAAATGATTTCATTTGTAAAGTTGTGTGTGATTTGGTTAACATCTGACTCTTTACAGCAGAAACGGTAAGTCCTGAGGACAGAGATGACCTGCATGTTGTTCACTTTTGTGTCAGTATAGTTGGCCCTCAAAAATTTTTTTTTTTTTTAAAGATTTTATTTATTCATTCATTTATCCCCCCCTTGCTGCTTGTGCTCACTGGGTCAGCTAACCACGCCGTGCGGGCGGGCTTGCCTTCACCAGGAGGCCCCGGGAACCAAACCCAGGGCCTCCCATATGGTAAACGGGAGCCCTACTGATTGAGCCACAGCCGCTTCCCCTCAAATATTTCTTGAATGAATAAATGAACAATTCAAATTGTTCTCAAATTAATTGTTTCTCAAATTAATTCTTGTCCTCAAAGAGCTTAGTGTGATAAATGACCAAGGGACCTGGGAATAAATTAAAAGGTTTGTCTGAAGAAACAGGCCACAGGGCCCTAACTTGGGCCAGACTGCTTACTCAGTAAATGGTAGAGTTTCTAGGATTACTTCTATAAGCAGTTTATCCCCCATGTTCATAGTTTAAAAAAAAAAAAAAAAAAAAAAAAAAAAAAAAAAAAAGGCAGGTGACAGAATTCAGAATAAGCAGATAACAAGGGGCCATTACTTACTCCATCCTGGCCTCCAGCTGTTGTACCAACTGTTTGTCCACGTGATGACAGAACAGAGGAAGAAGGTTGCTGGGGAAGGCTAAGGGTTCTGCCAGAGAACATGTAGGCATTTGGGCTATCTCCCAGGCAATCAGAACCACCATGTCTGTCCTGGAGGGTAGAGAAGAAGAAATACAGCAGAGTTAAGTAATGCAAGCATACTTCCCTAAGTAGCTTTAGTATTTCTGCAGGAAATTGATACTCAAGGCAAAGGTCTTTATTATCCTTCCACCACTACCCTCCCCACCCCACTGCAACAATTAAGAGGTGTGCACCAGACAATGCTTAGTGCTTTATGCATCTTCCTTCTTTCTTAAACTTAAGAAATCTAAGAGGTTGATACCATCATCTCTAGTTTATAGTTGAGAAAACAGGCAAAGTGAAATAACTAGCCCAAAAGTTATACTGCTAGTGACAGTCAGAATTAAATCTAGGTCTGTTTGACTAAAACTTGTCCCCTTAATTACTGTTATACTGTCTCCCACAGGAAAGCAACACTCTAAGGCATTATAGGGGAAAAAAACAGAACAGCTACAACCCTGCTGTTTCTTCTTTTTCTGCCCAACCTCCTTTCCCCATACTTGAATACACTAGGAAATATCTAATCTGGCTCAGCCACACATCTCAGGGGTACTGAAATAGTATTTACCAAGGCTTTTATGGTCTTACCAAGCTGTATGCTCACTGTTGAGTTCCTCTAGAGAAGAATCCAGAGATATCAGCTGCTCCCCATGACTCAGCAGGGCATATAGCAAAGATATTCCAAACTGCAAGTGATATATAGTCAAGTATAAAATGAGTTCACCCTAGGCATTCAATGCTTCCCTGGCTCTGCTCTTTTCAAAGGGGTACACAATCAAAGTTTGGCGACCTCTTTGCTAGAGTGGTGCTAGTCAAAGTGTGGGCCACACGCCAGCAGCAGCATCAGGAAGCTTGTTAGAAAATCAGATACGTGGGCCCCACCCCAGCTCTACCAAATGAAAGTCTTTGGCGGTAGAACTAAGAACCTTTGTTTAATAAGTTATCCAGGTGAGGCTGGTGCTCACTAGAAGCTGAGAAGCACTGCAAAGGATAAGATTTGTGGAGAGGTGATACCACCTGGAAGCCATCTATGGACAGAAAAGCCTCCCAGTTTGCATTACCTGATTCTGAAGAACCACAGTGACCGGACGCTCTGAGGAGCCAGGTGGTATCAGAATAAGTCCCTGAAGTCCTTGGAGGAGTTCATGGAAGGTCAAGTGATTGATACATTTTCTCAGAGGTTTGAATAACATTTGTAAGGCCTGCAAGAAAATCCAATCAGCATCTTTCTCAAACTCCACTACAGCTTCATCTCATCCTACCTTGACTCCAACCCCTTTCCTTGTTGCCTTGCTTTTGCCATCTTTCTGGTCAGGTAACTTACTAGGCCCATTACCACAACTGTCTCTCCATCCCTAACACCAGGCCCTCCAACACCCACTTGTTCTAGAATGCCTTCCCTAAAAAAGTAGATATGGGGCTCAATACTCAGAGTCCTTATCTTCTTAAACCTCAGCAGCACCCACACCTGTGCAGCTATACACCTGTGTTTTTTTTGCTCATCATGCCTGAAGAAAACCAACTGTTCCTATAGTTGTCTGTCCTGTACTCCTCCACTGCCCAGTACCTTCTCTGGCACCTCTCGAAGTAGGGAGCAGAGGGGAGAAGAGATCCCTAATCTGTCCATGAAACCATTCTCTTCTCCACTCAGTGCCTCGGTACCTGATCAGCCATATCCCTCCGGACCAGGAAGGGCAGATGGTGGGTGATAGTCAGAAGCAGACTAATAGCCTGATCCTGGGGCAGGAAGGGGAGCAGCCGAGCCACTAAGACTTTCCCCTTCCTCATGGAGAGCACCTGCAGGAAGCCATCTGCCACGTCCCTACAAGGGAGAGAGGAGAGCATTTAGAGTCCTGCATAGAGTAGAAAGCCACCTGCCAGAGAAGAGGGGCAGAAGCAAAGCTAACATCTTTGCTTAACCTTCCTTCCTGTGCCCAGGTTGTGGCCTTCCCACACTCACTCCAGGTTATTCTGTTCCTGGGTCTTCAAGGCCTGGAAGAGTTTCTCAACCTGGTTGCTCTGCTGCTCAGAGGTGCAGGGCTGTGGAAAGCCATCCTTTTGGCCCTCCTCTAGCTCTAGCAACTGAAGGAACATCTGGGAATTTGAGGATGAGAAAAGAGAAAAGGGAAAATTTGAGCACTATCCCACTCTCAGGGCTAAGTTAGGAGCTTATCCCTGATGAACTGATATCTTACCTTCTCAATCTGATATAAAACCCAAAGCCTCTGACTATTTGCAGCTCCTATATCCTAGGAGAAAAGAATCCCAGCTATGAGACACCTTCAGAGCAGGGGTCCAGGGCCTCAGGCGAGGACCAATTGAGCTGGAAGGGCTAGACACAAAGTCTAATCAATATTCTCCTTCCTCATTCTTGGGTCATAATCTGAACTGTAACATGAGTGTTCCAGACCTTTCCTCCAAATAGGTGACTGGAAAAATAATGTTCCTACCTGCTCTTGGGTTCCATGGGATACAGCGTCTATAGCTCGGCGAGGGCTAAAACACGTTGATACTGCCACCTGGCCCAGGGAACCCTCAATTCGAACCACTGCATGAAAGAAGGCAGGCTAGATATAGTGCCCTTCCCTTTCCACACACTGCCCACCCAGATGTCCAGCCCAACCCAGCAATTCAGCCCTGGTCCTACCTGACTCATAAGTTTCTGCCTTCTGAATGTAAGGGGTTACCAGCTTGAGAGACTCAATCCTGCTCCTTCGCCCAAGAAGCTCTTCATCTGCCTGCTTCCTCTCTAGTTTCTGATAATATTCCTGAGTCCATGGAATAGGAAAGCAGACATATCCTCTGAACTTAGAATTAAGGTTCTTAAACGCAACCTCTTAACATACCCTTTCCTACAGCATCCATTCCAGAAATGATCCTTGCAGCTTAGGCCCTTCCAGCAATCATTCTAAATCAGTTTAAGCTCCATGGAGCCCATGCCACCTGTCTTGGGTTTCCCACCCCAAGACATAAAGAGCTAGATATCACCACCAGATATGAGGACACAGCAGGATGCAAAGTGGAGGACCAGAAAGCAAACCTTTTCTAACATTTGCAACCTTCCTGTCATTCCTCATTTCCAAGTACACAGCATCTTGGAGTACAGAACGAGCACTAGGGGTAGATTTGTCAATTGTCCTCTCAATGTCAGATTTACACTTCTGTGGATTTGCTCAGCAGCTCTAATATCTTCAAGAAAGCTGAAGACTCCCCAGCTAAAATAAAGTCACTGACTGCAAGTCAAACAAGGACCTGAATAAGGTCCTTTCATTTAAGGGCAATGCCAGAAGATGCAGGAGGACAAAATGAGTTTTTTCACTTTCAATGATCCTGGCAGAAAAAGGGTATTTTAAGTTTGGTGAAAGGAAAGGGGAAACATAAATGGGAAGAAAATAAAGGTGGGGCCCATGGTAAGGGGCTTGTGGAGATAGAGAAGTGAAACAGCCTGTACAACCTAAAAACCCATGGACAAAGTGACCTTTGTCCATAAATAAAGGGGAAGTAGAAGCAGGGGACAAATGAGTTAAAGTGTTTGCCAGCATTTGTTCAATTGAACAAATTGAGTCCCACTTCTTAGGGTCCTGTGTTTTAGATAAAAACAGACAAACAAATATTACAAAATATTTCTAAGACCCACAGAAGAATACAAAGGATGGAAAGTCCATCTTTCCAGGCTAAATAGGGGAAATTCTCAGCAAAAGGATGGAGATGAAACTTCAGGGTATGTTTAATTAATCCCATTTGGCTGTAGTGTAGGAGAATAGGGGGAATGAGATTGGGAGATCAACTTTAGAAATGTGGGCCCCACCCTATGTGATTGCTTCTCCCACCTGAATGGACATGGCCTCCATGAGCCTCTCAGAAGAGAAAACCAGAGAGGGCCAAATGGAGCACAACCCATTTGACCCCAAAAACAGAGGCTGGGAAGAGCACCCTGGGGGCTTACCTGGTAGTAATAGTCATCCAGACGGGGGTTCTCACTCTGCAGCTGAACCATCTGCACTTTTATCACCCAGTCCTTCTCTTTTCGGGTCATGAGGTTAGAATAGGGGTCTGGCTGCTGCGACCAAGGCTTCTTGGCTGGGGGACTTCAAGCCAGGAGGGGCATCTCTTTAGACCTACCTGCTCCTGCCACAATTAACTCCCCAAGGAGTGGTGAGCAGGGAGCTCTCTCTGGGAAGGATGGGACAGAGTGCAGAGGTGGACAAGAGTATGAGTCTTAATTGTACAAGGGCTCTAGGGGTAGATGCCTGCTCCATGGGAATACCCAGCACCCAGACAGGTACCCCTCAACCAGGCTCCTCATTTAGGCTTTACCTCAATGTGTGACCACGCTGCTGCTGCTCCTGCAAGATCCGTTGGTGCTGAGGGTGGAGCTTGGTCAGATGACTGGGAAGACTTAAAAAGAAACTTGGGCTGGGTGAAAGGAAACTCTCAGCTGTCTAAAATTCATTCAGCCTCTGAGAGCCTCCACTGGACATTTAAGGGAACCCTATCTGCTTATGTGCCTCCCCAGAGTCAACCCCATAAAGCCTCAAAATCCAGGCTCAGCAGGGTTCACAATCCCCTCCAAGATACATTTTCCTGTTATTGGGTTGCAGGGAATCTTCCTGCCACAGTGGAAAGCAGTCTGCCTAGTTATCAGGAGTTTTGAGTCCTAGTCTCAGTTCTGACATGCTGGCCTACCTCAAATAAGTTCTTTTTAGTTTCCCTGGACTCCATTCCCTTATCTGTGAGGGGAGAAGGAATTGGACCATAGCTCAAGGCTTCTGTTACTAAAATTCTCCAAGTATCTTTCTGTGGCAGTTAGTAGAATGGCCCCCACTCTGCCTCAGCTACTACCCTCCTGAGGCCCCCAGAGAATAAATAACTCAGCCTGCCCTGGACACTGGAGTTCTTGGCACCCTGAACCAGTACCTGAACTTAGGGGGCCACGAGGTCCGCGGGCTGTAGAAGAGGGACGGGTCTAGTGAGGGCAGTCGAGGTCCAAAGTGCCGTGCTGGAGAGCTGGCGTTGGGAAACGTAGACCGGGAAGGGATTGGAGACAGGTAGTCCAGGGTCTGAGAGAGGAATTTGAGGTCTGGAAGAGGGTCATCTCCACCATGCTGCTAAAACTCAGTTCCTTTCCTGCCTCTGTAGTCTCACCTACCTTCTCCCTCAAGAACCTCACCTAACATTTTGCCATCTTGGCGGGGGGGGGGGGGGGGGGGGCGGGGGTTGGGGTCCCTTAGGCCAGCTGTGAGGTTACCAGGCTGTGGTTCCCGTCCTTGTTTCCCACAGGGTTTGTCATCTCCTAGGGAGCAGCTGTGTAGTCCCTGCCAAATGTGGGGGTTGTGCTTTTCCTGCTATAGATGCCTCCCTCTCTCCTCTAATAGTCTTCTCTCAGGCTCTTGTGTCTTCAGCCACTGAGGCAGGGCTCATCTGAAGGCCTCCTCAAAGCTGTAGTTCCCTTCAAGTTCTTTCTGCAGGATTTCTTGGTATTCAAATCCCTCCACCCCAGGCCATATTCCCATTATGAAGTTAACTGAAGGGCAGGTCTATTTCTAACCCTAAACTCAGTGCTGCTCATCTACTGGAATATTTTGTAAGGTGGGAGTAGAGCTCTAGAGTTTAGTCTTTTTATCATATTAAACAGCTAATTGCCCCAGTACCACTTATTAATGTGTCCATCCATGCCCCTAATTTGGCATACCACCTGTCATTTACTGAGCTCCTTTACACACTGGGGCTACTCCCACCTCCCAAAGCAAACCTAAGAGCAGACTGAGCATAACAGAAATAAGGGCCACTTGGTACACTCAGAGATGGAATCTTATTCAGCACTCAGTCACCTCACAGGATGGAGAAGGAAGCAAACTCACCTGCCACAGAAAATGCAGGGAGGCCGGTGACATTCCCAGCACACCAGGGGTTTTGATTCCAGGGGAGCCTGGAAGTCCTTTCTGGAGCAGGAGGGAGGGAAACCCAGGCTGGAATGGGCCCTGATGGTGTCTTCTAGCCACACCTGTGTCCATGGGGGAGTACGAGTGCAGCCAGACCAGCTATTTCCAATTCCCAGGCAAGTGGCAGCCTGGGCCTTCTTCATATGCAAAGTCCTCTGGACCAGGACACCCTCTCCTTCCCCTGAGAGGAGGCTAGACTGGCATCTCAGAAGTAAGTTAAAGGAGGTGTGAGCCACCTTTCCACACAGGAGTCCTTTTCTCCCATTGGTGGAAAAGTGGACTGCTGATACACAGGGGGCCCAGACCAGGCAAAGATGACTCACTTTCGGCCCCAAGTAGCAGGGCCGCTAAATATTGGCAAAGCACAGCCCTGCTAGGACCTGGTTCTAAGGTGAGGACAGCATCAGAAACCAAGTGGAAGACAGGAGAAAAGAGGGAAGGAAAGAGAGCCTACTCAGGTTCAAGCCTGAAATAGAAAGCATTAATCCAGAACCTGTCTTAGAAAGAGGAGGAGGAGAGGAGAGGGATATTTAGTGATAGCCCATGAGCACACACGTTCAGGACAATTCCCCACCCTACTCCTTCCCCAACCCCAACTCCAGCCATGGTACCGGGGTGTTCTGGACAGCGCTGAACACAACTGGAGCCCCAAGATCTTTCTGTTCCTCCTCTTCCTCCTGCTCCTCTGGCTCTGGGGCTGGATCTGGATCCAGATCCTCCTCCTCTCCCTCCTCCTCCTCCTCATTTTCTTCCTCTTCATCCACATGGGAGGCAGACCACAGCTCCTCCTCAGGAGCCAGGGGGCCATAAGACTTGCCTGCCGCTTGGTTTGTTAAGGAAGTAAGGTGGGGCTTAGGCATCTCGTCTAGAGAGGCTGTTCCCCAGCACCACTTCTGTTCCTAGGTCTTCTCCAGCACCATCTGCAAACACCACCTCCCTCCTGCTTTCTGAGTTCAGTTTAGCCTCCCTTCCCCAAGATGCCCTAACCATCCCCCACCAGAGTAAACAGAACCAGCAGGTGCCAAACACCTTTACTTTCCAGTTCCCCTCTTCAATATCATCATTAAGTACCACCACAGGTCTTCCACCACCTCTCCCTCACCCAACAGTCCTTTCTATTGTTTCCTTAATCAATGAAGTTCAGCTGCCCTGACTAATTGCAATTTAACCATTCTCTGTGCCAGATACTTAACATTTATAAATTCATTTAACTCTCATAGCTCTCTGAGGCTGTCATAAATGACTTCATCATATAGACAAGGAAATTAAGGCTCAGAAAAGTGCTCCCAGTTGCTCAGGGTGAGGTAGTGAAGCAGTTAGTAAGTGGAGGAGGATTTGGAATCACTCCAACTCTTTTGGATGCCCAAACCCACGTCCACGCTGGCAAGCCTCTGCACCCCCATGCTATCTAGACCCCAGAGCTCCCTTGGTGATACCTTCAAGGCATTTCATCTTGGTGGGATGGTAGACTTTCTCCAGGGCTGTTTCCTCCAGTGAGAGAGCATCGTCACCCCTGAGAAGGTAAACCTGGAAAATACCCAGAGGCAAGCCCCTCCTCAGGGAAGTGTTGAAGCGAGACCCTCAAACCACACCAGCCCAGATCTAGGGGGAGGTCTTGCCAAGGGCAGAAATGGGGGTCAAGGCTAGGGATTGGAGGAGAAACACATCTCACACAGACACCATCTGCCACCGTCTATGCACAGTGAGGGGTTTCATCAGGCCACTTGCTGCTGACACCCACCGCCTGACTGTTGCCAACCTTTCTGCTCAGTTTAGCCATGGCAGCCTAGGCCAGGGCGATTTGCTGCCCCTGACTTTAAGAGTCCTAGCCCCTCCCCTGCTCTCCCATTAAAGGGCTAGCACTCCTCTAACCACTGCATCTTGGGTGAAGTATGAGAACATAATCTAATGATAAAGAAAACCCTTGAAAGAGAAAGAAGCTACATTTCTAACCATCCAAGGTTGTGAGTACAGTTCATGGGGATTTAAAGGGATGCTGGGGCTCAGGGCCATAAATTATAGTGGCAATTCTCATTCTGGAGACAGATATTTAAAAAGATGCCTGTTTTCCATGCCATCTGTAGGAGCTTTATGGGGTTATGTTCCACTGAATCACTAGATTTCACTCCAAATAACTTGGATAGGAAAGGTGGATTCTGAGGAGGTTGCCTAGCACCTGGTGATGCCTGCTCTTGACTGGCTCCTGTGGGCTTGTCTGCTTCCCAGCTCTAACTAATGAATGACTCCATGTGAATTCAGAAGGCAGATCTTCAAGGTAAAAATACTTTTGCATCAATTACATGGACAATCTTGGCTGCTCTGATGGAAATCTTGTCCAGAAACTCAGGAGTAAAATCAAAACAAAACAACAACAGGAAGCACATCAGTACTGCTGGTGGTCAAAAATCCAAGACTCACCAGAGGCTCATCTACTAAGTGGTCTTGGGTTCTGTGCCCACATCTTGTATTCAGCCAAAACCCACATGACTTTGCAGAACTTCTGAATAAAAAACAAAAACCAAGCTAATTTCTCTACCTATGATTGCAAGCGAGGGCCATGATTTATGATGCCTCTAAAGGAAAATACTTGTTTCAAAAGTTTTTCTATAGCCCAGAACTGTGTGAGTGGGAGAAAAACGTAAATGGCTTGCAAGTTACTGAAAAACTTTTCAAAGCTCTAAATTGGGTTCAGGCCCTTGTGGTAATGTTATTCAGCTGTTTCTCTCAAGGACTTTCTAATAACTTACTTTGGTCTTATTAACAAAAGGGCCAAGTGGTGAATTCCAGAATTACAGAATGATGTATTAGGCTGTTGTAGAAACCAGATCTAGAGAAAGCCATTTCCTACATATAGATTTTCATTCTGAAGGGACCACAGACGTCCTGACTGATGGAAGTTTCACTTGGGATCTAGTGGCTTTTGTAAAAAGCCATCTGCCCTTGCCTGGGTCTTACATGCCTCCTGATCCCCTAGATTTTTAAATTTTCATGCCATAATTCAACTAGGCCCTATGTTAGGCTTTAGGGTGCAGCAGTAAGAAAGATGTGCCACCCATGGCCTCTTAGAACTTATCATAGGGCAAGAAGTACAGACAGGTAAACAAGATTATTGAATCAGATAAAAAAATAAATTAGATATGTTAATACTGGGTCATCAATTGTAACAAATGTACACTAATGCAAGATGTTAATAATAGAGGAAAATGTGGGGAAGGGGAGAAGGGGTATATGGGAACTCTGTACTTTCTCTGCAAGTTTTCTGTAAAGCAAAATCTGCTCTGAAAAAAAACCTATTTCTAAAAATTTATGTGTTTATTACTCGCACTTGAGAACAGGGATGTGTCTTCTTCACCTTTGTGCCCTAGCATTTAACACAGTATCTGGAACATAGTAAGTTTCTCAATAAATGTTGATTGAGCTGAATGGAAATGAAAAATGGTGGTCTCTCCCCTCGGAGATTTCTTCAGATCAGGTTCTCGTGAACTCTTGTCTGCCACCTGGTCATGTCCTGCTCCAGTCCATTCTCTATGCTGCTCCCAAGAAATGTTTTCCTAAGAAAACAAGTCATGATACCAAAGATAGATTTGACTAAAAAACAAATAAAGCTTATATTGAAAACATGTTTATACCAAAATAAGTATTAATGGATCAAAGATTTAAGCATTAAAAAAGGAAACTTCAAAAGCACTAGAAGAATACATGTGTGAATATTTATGTTTATTTAGACAGAATATCTGAATCCCTTTGGAGACCAAGAAATATTTGACCATATTCTTCACTTCAGATAGAAAATCTCTCCTAATTTTAATATGAAAAATATGACTTTGTATTTTTAATTAATTTTCAAAATGTGAGCTTTTGGGAAAACAGGTTAAGTATATAAACAAATTTTTGCTGATATTTTACATTGAAATATATTTGGTTATAAAAATCTCAAAGATGTTATTGTTTCTCAAAACTATGCCTCTATTGACATTATAGAAAAAGTGCATATGTAGACAGAGAAAAGTTGAGCCTTTGTCTTCCAAATCTATATTCAATCCATAATCAAGTATTTCTGAGAAGAGTTATATCTTTTTTTTTTTTAAGATTATGTTTTTTTTTGTGTGTGTGTTTTGTTTTGTTTTGTTTTTTACCGGGAGGTCCCAGGAATCGAACCCAGGTCCCTCCATATGGGAGGCGGACACCCAACCATTTGAGCCACATCCACCCCCAGATGAGTTATATCTTAACATATTAAAACTTTTGTGATTAGTTGTAATTGTTACACTTACAAAGAAACTTGTAGGAAAGAAAAACTTTTATTTTTATTTTTATTTATTTTTTTATTTTTTTTTATTTTTAAAGATTTTTTATTTATTTTATTCATTTATCCCCCCCTTGCTGCTTGTGCTCGCTGGGTCAGCCAACCACACCGTGCGGGCGGGCTTGCCCTCACCAGGAGGCCCCTGGAACCGAACCCGGGGCCTCCCATATGGTAAACGGGAGCCCTACTGATTGAGCCACAGCCGCTTCCCAAAGAAAAACTTTTAAAAACAGATTGGTGTTGCAATTAATGTCAATGTTTAAATCATCTATGACATGGAAATTTTTTTCAAACTCTGGAAAATGCAGTTATTAATATAGCCTCATTCAATTATAACTAAACTCAGCAAACAATTTCTGTTACATGAATAAGTACAACTGAATCAATAAAATTATTGCACAGACAAAAGTGAAGGATTGCCTTTCACATTTAAATTACAGTTGCTCATGCAAGGTAATACTTGAAAACAAGTTGGAAGAAATTACTAATAACTTTGTGACAGTGTATTAGTCAGCCAAAGGGGTGCTAATGTGAAATACCAAAAATGGGTTGGTCTTTATAAACTTTATAAAGGGTATTTATTTGGGGTAGAAGTCCACAGATACTAGGCCATAAAGCATTAAGTTTCTTCTCTCACCAAAGTTCATTGCCACGTGTTGGAGCAAGACGGCTGCCGACGTTTGCCAGGGTTCAGGCTTCTTGGGTTCCTCTCTTCCTGGGGCTGTGTTTCTCTCCTGGTTTAGCGCCTCTGGTTCCTCCACAAGGTCAGCTGTAGACTATCAGGCAAATGGCTCAGTTCTCTTCTCCTAGGGCCTTCTCTGGAACATCAGAACTCCTTCTCAAAAACTGCTGCAATTCTGTCCTTTGTGATGCCTTTTATATTTTCTTCCCCACCCACCAAGGGGTGGGGCTCAACGTCCTACTGACATGGCCCAGTCAACGCCCTAATCATAACTTAATCATGCCCAGATTAAGAGATCAGTTTACAAGCATGGAATTCATAATTACATCAAATTGCCAAACGGCTACAGACAGTTTGTTGCATTTTCCAGCCTCTTTTTTTTTATTTTCCCATTTTTATGAGTTTTATTTTGAGGACAGGACCACACTGCATCATTCATACAGAAATGTTATATGTAACCCATAGTCCTTCTGACCTGATGAACAGGAAGACAGAGCTTGTGACACCAAAGCCACAGGAAAATCAAGGATGAATCCTAGAACAGAAGGCATTAAGAGGGAGATACATATTCTGTGCAAAATCACTGTCCAATATTCTAACCCTGAACGCTGTAGGTCTGGAACAGAAACCATTAGCTTAGACAAGGCTAAAAATATGAAAAATATTTTATTGCTATCCCAAAACAGTTTCCATTTTGAGTGAAGCTAGAGTAATTTCCTGCTAAATATAAAAACAAATCAATACAAAGAGGAAAATTTAGACATCTCCACAGCATAAAATTCACAATTTCCAAGGTAGAATAACAACCTTCCTTCCTTCCTTCCTTCCTTCCTTCCCTCCCTCCCTCCCTCCCTCCCTCCTTCCTTCCTTCCTTTTAAAGGTATTTAGATTATATAAATGTTACATAAAAATACAGGGGATTCCCATATGCCCTGCTTCCTACACCTCCCACATTTTTCCACATTAACAACATCTTTAATTTGTGTGGTACATTCGTTACAATTGATGAAAACATTTTAGAGCATTGCCACTAAGCATGGATTATAGTTTACATTGTAGTTTACACTCTGTCCTGCACATTTTTGTAGGTTATGGCAAGGTATGTAATGGCCTGTATCTGTCATTGTAATGTCCTTCAGGAAAATTTCCAAGTCCTGAAAATGCCCCCATATTTCACCTGTATTTCCCTTTCCCTGCCCTCAGAACTAGTGGCCATGGCCGCCACATGAATGATATAATTTCTTCCATTGCTAGAATCACCATAAGTCTATAGTAAAATACCAGTAAGTTTACTTTAGTCCATAGTTCATTCCCCAATCCTGAGGATTCTGGGATGGTGTTGCCCACTCCACCTCTAATTGAGAGGAGGCTTTGATTCCATGGGCAGATGGATGGGACTCTCTTGCTTGCAGTTGTAGACTCTCTTGGTTCCTTGGGTGGTTGTTGTCCATCATCATCTCCTTGTTAGTCGTCCTGGGTGAGTGCAATGAACTGGAGAGTATGTAACTCCGTTGAATTTTAGGGCCCTCCAGCCTCTTTTTACCAATGTTAGTCTGGCATTTCAAGTTTTACTTTTTTCACTTATCTTCAAATAGACTAGCATGTAAACTTGAATGGCTGACACCACCACCCATGACCACTAAATTAATCATGGATCACAAATCGCCTATCAAAGTTACTTCCTGGTATATTTAATTCTCGAGCTCCAAATCCTCAAAGCGGAGTTTGAGCACGACTACTTTGCTTAACCCGGACTTGGTGCTATTGATGGACTTTAGGATGTCTTCCGGTTTCATTTCCAACACATGGGCACCTGTAACATAGTCCTTCCCGTTTGTTCTGTTCGCGCATATACTCCAGGTTAACTCAAAGAAGGGCACCTTCTTAGAAACGGTGCTGAACATATGTGTTGTCAATTGCATGTAGTCACCAATTCCAATCTCCACCGTGTACACTCCATTTCATTTTGAGAGGCAAGACTGAAATCAGTGTGCTATCCTGCTCCACCTAAAACCTGGTAGTCGGTCTCCAGCGAGGCCCTCGGGGGCACCGGCTGAGGGTGTGAGGCGGCCCCGGGCAGCCACGCTGCTGGCCCAGGGCCCGGGAGGAGCCCCGGAGGGAGGGCGGCAGACTCTTGTCGCCGGTTATGTCCAGCGACCTCCGCCTGGAAGAGGCTTGAAGGAGTAGATTTCGCTCTCCCTGCCTCCAGCTCCTCTAAGCTGTCAGAGAATATCCAGGTGGCGGCCGCATCGCTCCTTCCTCAAAAGGGAGGGAAGGAGGGCGGGGCCGCAGCCGCTCTCCGCACCCTCTTTGGCCTTTACTCCTTCAGGGCCCTCTTCCTCCTAACCTTTTATTTTGAAAAACTTCAATCCTGCAGAAAAGTTGGAAGAATGATAAAATTAACCCCTGTGTGCCCTTACCTAGCAACTGGCAGCATTTTGCCTAACCCATAGTCTTTACCTTAATTAATTTTCTGCTAGATCAGGCAGTCTGTTCCCACTAAGGACCTAGCCTGATAAAACCATGAACCGGTCACAGAAAAGGAAATATAAATGACTGGAAAACATGTGAAAAACTGTTTAACCTAACTACCTTTAAAATACAAAGTCAAAACAAGGAGATATAATTTTCCATAAATAACCAGCTTGGGGAGGGTGTGGGGAAGTGAGCAAGCTCTGGTGTTTTATCAGTGGGTGTGTAACTTGGTACAAAGTCTCTGGTGCTCAGTTTCACGGTATCACAATGTGTGGATATTCATCGTTAGATGGGTTTGAAGGGTAAAAAACTGGATACATCCTCAATACAGGACTGGGTAAAAAAAAAGTATGTATATTCATATAATGAAATACTATGAGGGCATGAAAATCAATATAGAGCTCTATTATTATAGAAGGAGATATAGTGTCCATGAGATACTGCTAAATTTTCAAGCAGTTTGCAGAGAAATACATGACAAATGACTATGTCTTTGTAAACTTACATATTTATACATGTATATGGTTAGGCAAAGTCTGGGAATAAACATCAATATATTAGCTGTGGTTATCTTTGGTTGGTAGGATAACAGGTGATTTTAATTTTTATCTTTATTCTTATCTAGCTTGTCTGAACTTTTCAAAATGGCCATGACTTTTATATTTAGAAAAAAATGAAGCTATGTGGAAAAGTTTATTTTTTAACCAAACATAAGATGGCTCCAATTCAGTCAAACAAGGAAAAATACCCACCTCCACTGGCACCTGCATGGTGATCTAAAGGATAAAGTCCACATTTCTTTCCTTGGTACCCAAGATCTTCTTTAGGCTCCTCCACTCCAAATACTCCATGCACCACCTATACTGCTTTTTATCCTTCACTGAACCCTTTTAGGATTGCTCTGCCTTATGTGCCTTTTCCAGCCCTTCTTCAAGGGGTAAACTCCTCAGTCACTAAAAACCAGGCTAATTAACCCTTCCAGGCAGAGTTGGTTGCCTTCATGGTGTCATCATCTATTTGTAGGTCTAAAAAGCCAGAGTTTGTGAGCTTCTTGAGGGGAGAACTTTCCCTGGTGCCAACCCAGTGCCCAACATCTAGCAGGTGTTCAGCAAATGTTTGCTGAATGACTGAATGATTGTGGTGAGCACTGAGACTGAATGGGTTGGTTGGGCCAGATTGTGGAAGGCCTTTAAGGGTAGGATAGGAAGATGGAAGACAAAGCTCAGTCTTGAGCTAGCATAGAGGGCTCTTCTTGTTAATCTCATTCTTTTTTTTTTTTTTTTTTTTTTAAAGATTTATTTATTTACTTTATCCATTTTAAACCCCCCTTCCCCATTTGCTGTTTTGTGTCCATTTGCTGGGCAATTCTCCGTGTCTGTTTCCTGCCATCTCTTCTCATCCTCCTCCTCCAGTCTTCACCAGGATTCGATCCTGGAGACCTCCGATGTAGGAGAGAGGTATTCTGCCGCCTGCGCCACCTCAGCTCCTGGCTTCTGGAGCTTTAGGAGCATCTCGTCTTGTCTCTCCCCTGTTACGTCATCATCCTGCTGCATGGCTCCCCGGGCCAGACGGCTCAGCGGCACACAGAGCCTGGCAGCCCATGCGCCTTCTATATATATTTTTTTTATTTTACCGGGAGGTCTCGGGGATTGAACCCAGGTCCCTCCATATGGCAGACGGACGCCCAACCATTTGAGCCACAGCCGCCCCCTCTCATTCTCTTTTAACACTGGCAACGGAAGCTGGAGTGGGAGCGATTTGACCAGGAAATCAAAGCTGGGAGGCTGTTGACCCATTTGGAGTGTAGTGTCTGTGAAACAGTCCAGAACTGACAGTGCCAGTGGGACAGAGGCCTGCTATTCTTGTATGGGAAGCTGAACCTACACCACTGGGGACGACTGGACTCAATGGGGGTGGTGAGAGGATGGGGAGGATGGAGCGCGGGGTTGGGGTGGAGGAGGGTTCTGACCAAGCCAGGCTTCAGCAAAACTCCTACTTCTTTCAGCTGTTGAGCTGATGCTAGCCCTCCCTCACACTTAAAATTCTCTGTGTGGCCAGAGTCTGTTTAACCAAAAGGTAAACTGGACCTTGAAAAGGCAAATACTGCACTAGGTTGAATGGGCAACCAAGACCCATATGTGCATGATTCTGGAAAAAGGGGCTGAATTGGTTTTCTATTGCTGCTGTAACAAATTACCACAAACCTGGTGGTTAAAACAACATAATTTAATATCTTACAGTTATGCATTCATGCAGGGCTCACTCAGGGCTAAAACCAAGATGTCAGCAGGGCTGTGTTCCTTTCTGGAAACTCAAGGGGAGAATCTATATCCTTGCCTTTTTCCAGCTTCTAGTGGCAGCCCCCATTCCTTGGCTCATGGTGTCTTTCCTCCATCTTCAAAGTCAGCAATATTGAATCTCTCTGACCATTCTTTCATAGTCGCATGCCCCCTGACTACAGTAGTAAAAGTTTTCTACCTTTAAGGACCCATGTGATTAGAGTGAGCCCACCTACATAATCCTTGGTAATATCCCCATTGCAGGGTCCTTAACCTTAATCACATCTGTAAGTCCCTTTTGCCATGCCAGGTAACATGTTTACAGGTTCTGGGGATTAGGACATGGACTTCTTTGGGGGGCTACTATTCTGTCTACCACAGGGTGTGATATGGAGGAAAGTTTTAAAAATGCAAATAATAAGCCAGTTCTGTGTATAATGACATGAAAGATATCTATGCTCTATTGTTAAATGAAAATGAGCATGTTCAGTAACTATGTATAGAATGGTCCTAATTTTGTGGAACCGCCCCTACACTTCGTGGAACCTCACTAAACGTTGAGTGTATAGTCACTGAGCTACCTCCTACCTGCCATGGCCTGGCCCTGGGGATATGTGGTGAAGCCCACCTCACCCACTCATACCCCTGGAGAACTGGGTGGTAAAGGGGGAAGTCCCACCTCAGGTTTTGCTGTCATTAATAATTAGATAAATCGATTTTTGGGTAATTGACATATGATAAATTGCCTTACAGCAAATAAATTTGTGACTAGTTAACCTACAGTTAAACAATAATAGCTTGGGCAAGTATCTTACCTCTCTGAGTCTGTCTCCTTATGTGTAAATGAAAATAACACTTTACCTTCCAGGTTGTTGTATAGTTTGGGTCAGAGCTCCTCAAAACTTTAATGTATATACGAAGTACCCAGGATTTTGTTAAAATGCAGATTCTGGTTCAGTGGGTCTGGGATGAGGCCCAAGAGCCTGCATTTCTAAGAGCTCCTAGGGGTTGCTGATGCTGGTGATGCATGGACCATGCTTTGAATAGCAGGCGGTTAGATGAAAAAACATTTAAAATGGCTTTGGTACAAATATCCAATCAATGTTAGCTCCTCTCCTCTCTCGTGGACCTGGCTTTTCCAGGTGTTTGGATGAACCTATCTCAGAAGACTGTGGACTGAGATCCACTCAGGTATATCTAGACTCATTTGAGTTTTAATTGAGTCCTTACTTCCTCCCCACTTCAAAATCTATTTTTCTTTCTGTTCATTCTTCTTTTGCCTAATAATAATATAGCTATTTGTGCTTTTAGAGCTTACTTTTTTAACAGCTTTATTGAAGTATCATTGTCATTCAATAAACTACACTTAAAGCATGCAATTTAATAAGTTCTGACATATATACCTGTGAAACATCATCAAACTCAAAATAATGAACATATCCATCACCAGCAGAGCTTTCTTATGCTCCTAATGCTCCCTGAAACCATTCATCTGCTTTCTGTCACTATACATTAGTTAGCATTTTCTAGAGTATTATATAAGAGAATCATACAGTATGTACTTTTTGGGAGGGCTGTCTGTCTTTTTTCATTCAGCACAATTATTTCATGCATGTTATTGTGTGTATCAATAGTTCATTCTTTTTTTTTTTTTTTTTTTTTCATTGATAATAGTATTTCACTGTAAGAATAAACCAAAAATCATTTATCTATGGTGGGTGTTTGGATCATTTCCAGGTTTGTTTGTTTGTTTGTTTTTCCTATTACAAATAAAGCTACTAAGAACATTCATGACATATGCTTTCACTTTCTCTTCGGTAATTTCCTCGGGGTACAAAGGTTGGATCATAGGGTAGGTTTATGTTTAACTTAAAAAAAAAAAAACAACTGCCAGACTGTTTTCCAGAATGGTGATATCATTTTAGATCCCTACCAGGAGTGTATGAGAGTTCCAGTTCTTTGACATTCTTGCCAACATTTGCTATTTTAAATTTGTTCATTGAAAAAAAAAAATGTTTAGGAAAGTCGTATAGCCCCTGCCCTCTTCAACAAAAGTCATCTGTTAATCCCACTACTGAGAGATAACACTATTAAATGGCCATGTTTGTAGCTTTCCAGAAGTCTGCCCTCCTAGGCAGTGTGCTTTTGTTTTGTTTTCTTTTTAATAGTTTTATATCTTATTTTTACCCCACTATTCAAAAGATGTCATAAATAGACATCCAAGAAAAATACAAGGGTGCTGTAAACCCAGAAAACTAAAAAACAGAATTTCTCTGCCTTCATTGTGTCATTTATTGCTTTTTTAAATTGGCTTTCTAAGTAAATAGGTCAAAGTCTATATTTAGTGAATTTTAAGCATATTATTTCCCTATGATTTAACAGGGAACTTAGAGGCAAAAAAATAGCCCGATTTTTTCTTATATTCCCAGGGAACTAAATGTTAACACTAACATTTCAAGCCTGAGGAGCCTTAAATGAGGTGTGTGTGTGTGTGTGTGTGTGTGTTATACGGTGGGGGGGGGGGGGGGGGCTAGGAGTGTTTTAACTCATAACCTTATGCATAACAATTATCCTTATATTTCAGAGAGTTGTAGAAAGGGTGCATAGAAAAACTAGGTAAATAACATTAATAATTACAGTATAAAAACATTATAGAATATTTACTATGTGCTAGGCACAGTGCGAGGCACTTTGCACATTATCTCATTTTAATTGGGTCCGTAGAGAATAATTTGTTCTCTGGTTCAGACACGGCCTCCACAATAAGGATCATTAAAAGGTCTAGAAATATGTAAAAAGAAACCGAGAAGGTATTTGTTGTGCCCCTTGGAGAAGCACAACCGCGTCCTTCAACTGAAAACTATGGTGATTTCCATGATCTCTGCCCTTTTCTATTTCCAAGGTCCATTTCCTATTTTCAATGTTCCATTCAGAAAACGCTGTGGAGGATTCGGCTGCCTCTAACGGTATCTCGAGAGTGTGGGTTTCCTTAGTGAGACTGTCTTTGTCACTCAGTGGATTTTACTCCTCCATGGGGCCCACAACAGATGCAATGCAAACTCCCACTAAAATTGCAGAGCCCTTTATCTTCCAAGCGTCTAAAAGCATGAATGCCTACGGAATTTGAATCCAGGTATCTTAGCTTTTGTTTTCCCTAACCATAAAATTAATGGGAGTGATTCCTACCTCCTAGAATATGCTTCCTCAATCAGGCATTCACTCAGTCCACGGAGTGTCTGGTGCACGCCAGGCACCGTTCCCGTGTGATACTGACAAGGGAATGATATACCTGAAGGGCTCGGTAAACTAAAGTTTTCAAAAAAGTTACTGCATTTACTCTCAGAGGTCGTTTTCCCCATAAATCAATAGAACAAAGGAAATTACCTAAACAATAGCAGGAAGATACAGGGAAGAAATTCTTGGTAAGGCTTTCTTAGGGGAATCAAATTTCCTCGTTCACTCTGAATGGTTCGTTTCTGGGAATATTTTCTTGCAGCGCTTTCCCACTATACTTATAAACTGAAGTTATACTTCTACCGGGCACCGTTCATCCTGTTTATCCACCGTTCTTCGCTCTTAATTTTTAAGGGCGTCAGTTTTTTCGAATGAAAACTTCAGGTTCTAGGTCCCTAACTGGGTGAAGCACTGTAAGCAAGTCACTTTGTATCTCTGGGGCGCGTTCGCAAAACCAGAGCGCTGGACGAAAGCGCTTCCAGCCCAAAGTCCTAGGGTGGGCATCCCGAGCTCCAAGCTCGGGTTTGCACCCCAAAATTGGAGGACGCAGATTTACAGACTGCGAAGCCACCCAGTCCAACCCACTCGTTCATTATCACGAGACTTTACAAGAAAATGAAACCGTAAACGGGAAAGTCCCTCTCTCTAACCTGACCAAGGGCGTCGCGCTAGGAGACGGGTGACGGGCCCCGCGGGCCGGGTCCTGATTGGCCGGGTGCGCTCGTCCTATATAACGGGGTGCGCGGAGCCCGGGGCGCATTACGGGTCCGGCGCTGCTGTGGTCGCTATGTCTGCCTTGGTGGCCTTGGTCGTGCTGGCGCTGGTCTCTCTGCCGGCTCTGGATGCTGTCCAGCGTGAGTGTTCCCGCCTAGCTTCTCCTCCTCGCTTTTCCTCCGCGAGCTCTTCCTTTGTCGCAGCCCCCTCCGCCGTCCGAAACTCAGTACTTCCTCTCGCCCCCCTCCCCAATTCTTGCTGCCCGGGGGCCCGCTCAGGGCTGGGTCTCTGAGGAGAGGGCTAGGGGTGTGTGCCCCGGGCGTACGCTTCTTGCTCTCTTCCCTGGGGTTGGGGCGCTTTGGCCTGCGGTCGGGGTGTAGTTTCGGTGTACTGATAAGCTTCAGGGCGACCGGGGCGGGTGGGCGAGCGAGCGTGCGTGCGTGCGTGCGTGTGTGTGTGTGTGTTTCCCTAACGCTCTTTGGCCGGGCTTCTTGCTCCGGGGACATAGCTGGGGAGGGCGCGTAGGCCCGCCCGCAGAGCGCGGAGCTGGGGGCTGTGATCCGCTGAGGCAAGTGCCTGGAGTTTAGGGGAGGCACGGCCTCTGTAAGTCAGTCCACCGCAACTCTGCTTCGCTTCTGCTCGGAGGGCCGCGGGCTTCCCTGGGCCTTTCCCTCCGCAGATCCCGACTATACCGACCCAAACCATGGCCAGGGAACTGCACGCGACATTTGCAGCATGCTTTTCAGCGTTACAAAGCTCTTTCACATCATTAACTCATTTGTTGCCATTCCATGTGTTTCTTAATAATAGTAACAGCCACCCGTCACTGAGAGCTCGTTGTATGCCAGGGACGTTACGTGCTTTATGGCCTTTAATTCTGAATATAAGCCTAGGATGTAAATACTAGGATTATCACCCGCGCCTCACAGACAAGGAAACCGAAGAGAGTTTTACATAACTTAATTACACAAGAGATAAATGGCAGGCAATCCGGATTGAAATCTGACTGGGACATGTAGCAAGGCCGTACATCTGCGCTCTCCTTTTGGCTGTAATCCGTGCGCTTTTCAGACACACGCCACTTCAATTTTCAGTGTGAGATTCTTGGGGAACACGGCCTTTCTTCGCAGAGGGCTAGGGCCTCCCGTTTGGCCCCTTGCCTGGTTCTTTCCAAGTTGAACTGACGTGTCTACTTTCAGTTTTGAGAATCATGGTTTATCAAAGTCAGGGAGGTTGTAAAACCAGCGATCCAAAATCGTTAGCAAGGCTGTCCCGTGTACCGTAGCACTTTCTAGGTACCCGGCAATGTTCTGGGTCCTCTCATTTTTTCCCCCTTCACAAAAACTCTATGTGAAGCTGTTTTGAATTGAAATATTATTTATTTACAAAAAAGCATAATGTATACATCATCACCACTATTTATATTTGCAGGTGACAATCGGTGTCACTTTTATAACAATCCAAATTTTATTTTAAAATCTGAACTTAAAAAATTTCTAAAGTAACACACGCCATGCATAGACCACTTCTGGAATATACAGAAGATACTGGTAATGGTGATTGTCTCGGGCTGTTTTCCCTTCTGTCCCATGTTGCTTTTGTTTTGTTTTATGGCAGGCATAAATGAATTTTCCAGGTAAGCTTCGGAAGCTTAAATAACTCTTCCAGAATCACAGAGCTAGTAAACGGCTGAATTCAGGCCCAAACCCAGGCCTATCTGATGGTCATATCCTCCCAAAACGCTGCCTGCCTCCTTCAAAGAGAGAATCCTGGGCAGGACGAACCTGTGCTCTGACTCCTGTGGCATTTATTATGTTCTTCTTATTAGAAGCTCAAATGCAAAGGGTTTTCTGGTTTATATTCATTTTTAACTTTATGGAAAAAATTAGGCCCTCATGGGGATCCCCAGTCCAACTCTTGGTACTCTTCCTTCTCCTCATCACCTCCCAGACACGGAAAGGGAGCTGTGCTTTAATGAGCATGTACTTTGAATCTATTTGTATTTAAAGTAAAAAATATATATGTGTTAGAGTAAATCTGTGTATTTAGTAGCATTAATATTTATCTTCATTTCAGATGAAAAATATAGAAATTGAGTTTATAGTATTTTCTTCCCTCACCCCTATGGATGGTCTAGTCATACATCCCATTTTGGAAACCAGTTCTGTAGTATTATGAAATTTATTCCCAATCTGGCTAGTTATAGGAATCACTTGAGGGGGTTGATTAAAAATGCACATTCCACTCTCATATGTATTACTCCACTCTGTCAAAATGGAGAGTATGTGCTCTGCCATTTGCCCCACTCCTCACCCTTCCCTATTGTAATATACCTACCTAGATATTTAAAGTATTTGCCAGCTTCTATAAGCATCTGAGTTTTGTTTCTTTGTTTTTCTAGCTCAGCTTCCTAGGGTATGAAATCAGATAGTGCTTTGACATATAAACTCTGGGAAGGAATAAAGAGCTTGTATTTGGTAGGAACATACCTTGAGTTGACTCTCTTTGGAATCTGAGCAAGGAGGTAATAACAACAACCACTTATGCCACTTGGAGAACAAAAGTAGGTTGGGGCCAAATTATGTAGGTACTTGAGTGATGGGTTAAAGAATTCTGTGGATGCTGAGAAGCCATCAAAGATTCTTGAGATACTCCAGAGAACAGTTCTTAGAGATTTGGCACAATCTCCATTGACAGAAGATACTGCTGGAAATCTCCTAGATAAAAACCAAAAAGGCATGCGGTTTATCTCTCAAAATGGAGTTAGCATTTTAGAAAAGTGGAAGCCCTCATTTGGCTAGAGTGCAAGTGGTATTGGGAGAGATGGATGATTAAACTTAAACATTGGTGCCTGACCTAGTTTTAGACCAAGCTAGCCCCAGGTGAAATATGATGGCTATTTTCATCTGTCTTTCTCTGATGTTCCTCAGTTCCTCCAAAGGTTCAGGTGTACTCACGTCATCCCGCAGAGAATGGAAAGCCAAATTTCCTGAACTGCTATGTGTCTGGATTTCATCCACCCCAGATTGAAATTGATCTGCTCAAGAATGGAAAAAAGATAGAAAAAGTGGAGCAGTCAGACCTGTCTTTCAGCAAGGACTGGTCTTTCTATCTCCTGGTCCACACTGAATTCACTCCCAATGATGAAGATGTGTACAGCTGCCGGGTGAAACATGTTACTCTCTCTAACCCTAAGATAGTTAAGTGGGGTAAGTTTTCAAGTTCTTTCCTTAGCTGCCAACAATTGTATATGAGCATACCTGCATAAAGCTGCTTTGAAATACAGAAAATTTGTGCTCTGGGTTTGTCAGGGAATGTTATAAAAGCTCCTATTAGGCACCAATAACATCGTGTGAACCCAGTGTCCTGATAGTGGCATCTGCTGAGAGACCTTACAGTCTCTGAAATAGTACCTTGCAGCAAGAGCTGCTAGCAGCAGCAACATTTGCACAATTGCACAAACGCAATCCCAATGTTTCTTACCTACTGGTTTCCTTGGGCTTTCCTTGTAGCCAGGGAGGCTCAGGGAGGCATAGGTCTTTATCTTTAAGCCCTGCTATTCTAGCGCCCTACAGTCCTAGACTCCTTCAGTCATCTCTGGCTGGGTCGGGATCTGAATGAGACTAGTAGGCAGGGTTGGGTCCTACTGGGTAGTTCTAAATAAGGTATTCATGGTTGGGAACAGCAGACTATTCTGCCACCCTTATTTATAACCATACTAGAATTTATTAATACATAGTATTTGCAAAGTAAAACTTACTGAGTTTCTCTTTTTCTCCATTTTCTTTTCCATAGAACGAGATAACTAACCAGCAACATGGAGGTGGGTTTCTGGCCTTGAGAATTTGCTTTTTGTTTTACTATCCTGGGGAGTATTTACAGACAGCTCTGACATGATAACCCTCACATTAGTCAGAGAGCATTTCAGCAGGCAGAGGAGAAGCCTATGGGCACAGTTCTTTCTCCTGTGGAGCAGCATGAGGAAGGCGTGTGGACCCAGGTGTTATTTGCCTGTGTGTGTGGCAAGGATAGGGGTGGCTGTTTACCCACACCACCTGCAAGGGTTTAACCTTTCATCTGCATTTCTACATTGGCCATCTCTGCTGAGAAGAGGGCTTTTAGTCAATGAACTGCTCTCTTCCTTTGCATAGCAGTTACCTTATTCTTCAGCCACAATAGTGACATCGCTCTGCAGACTTCCCATTCCTTCAATCACTTGTTCCGCCTCTGTGTGTGAGCACTGTGTTCTCCTTCTAGGCAAAAACCCAACTGTATGATAGTTTTGGGTCATTCCCAAGAGTGGAGCAAGGGTACCTTGGGGAAGACTTGGAGAAACTAAGGCTGAGTAGATTGGTGGGGGAAGGGGGAGCAGGTCTAGATCAGTAGCTCTCCACCTCTCAAGAGGCTCCCAGTCCATTGACAGAGAGAAGTGGAAAGAGATTGCTATAACTCAGTGTACATTAGTTATAGACAAGGTCTATTTATAAGGAGCTCTAGAAACATGAAAGAGGGAGGGACATGGACTTCTCTGCATCTTTAGTTGGAGTCCAAGGGTAGAAGATCCAGCTTTTCAACGAATTCTATCCTGAAGGGTAACCTTGATCCTGAAAACCCATTCAAATCTCGCATTAAATTCTAGGACAGGGAAATTGATATGACAGAGTGTCAGAGAGGTTGGGTGAACTAGGGGAAAAAACCAAAAAGCCATGTGGTTTATCTCTCAAGATGGAGATAGCCTATTAGAAAAGTGGAAGCTCATTTGGCTAGAGTGGATATGGGATTGGGAGAGCCATAGTTATTAAATGGTAGAGCCAGGACCCAAACTCTACAACCAGCATTGTTTCCTCTAAGGTGGTGGGAGCACTGATAGGGTAAACTAATGGGATATGCTTTGTAATGTGTCTGGGGAATTGTCTGGAGCTATTTCTTTTACAAATGATTATTTACACAGCAGAAGTTAAGTTAGACAAGTTTGGTGACTAAATCTGTAATCCAAATAAAGTAAATTTATTTGCTAATATTTTTGTCTTTTATTTTTCAGGATTGAAGATGCTTCATTTTTATTGTAATTTGCCCAAATTCTTTATTTTAGTAAAATACTGATTTGCTTTTACATTTCATACATACGGTTCAGGAAGTTATGTTGATGTTAAGATATCATTAGGATTCTATGTTGGGAGCTCCATCCCCATGCTTAGAGTGTGTGGGACGGGGGTGATATTTGGGCTGTCACCTTAGCGATGGGGAGGAGAGAAGCTCAATTTCAACACCAACCTCTGGTCACATCTGAACTCTCGCACACACAGCTAATAAGACACATGCATATTCATAATTAATCTCCAGTATGATGCTCTGCTTACAATTTTGAGAACATTTTTAGAAATATAACTGTCAGGAATATTGAAAGTTTGTGATAATGGATGAAACATTTTGTCATAAAATTCATTTTTATCTTATATATGTTAAAGACAGACATGATTATATTTTTGTTTCACTAATTAAAACTATGGTGAAACTTGATGTATTCAGCTTCTTAAATATCACCTCTCCTCTTAGCCCTTTGTTTTCCAACAGGGACATGGTCTTCAAGGGTCACTTGCAGAACAGCATGAACCCTTCATATATAGGGTTTAGCTCAGTGGAAGGGGCCTCAGTGATTTGCATTGTGCAGATGGGAAGCCTGATGCCCAAAGAAGTTAAATGACTCAGCCAGGGTGTCACAGCTGTTTTCTATGAGACCAGGTTTCTGTCTTTTAGCCAGAGTTCTTTTCTAGTGTGCAGACTCCAAAAAGGAGCAAAAAGATCTGGAGAATTTAAGATTTTAGCAAGCAGTAGATATAGTTTGAATGAATAATACTCAATTCTTAAATTTCAAAGTATAGCTTATATATGATGATGAGCTCTTTGCACATTTGTTTATTTGACCAAGTATTTGAATTAGCTAGTGCTAATACAACACTGCTCTTTAATTGCTCAGTTTAGTGGAGGCAGAGACATGTAATCAATTAAGTGTAATACATCTTGATAGGAGTATAGCATAGTGTATACCCAGAGAACTAGAGTAATAAGAAAATGTGCTCAGGGAACAACAAAAAAATTTAGGGAGGTGTAAGGGAAGCAATTTGCTTGAATTGAGACTTGGTGGATAATTATTCTCCTGATAGGTGGGTGGAGCCTGGGATTTCCAGGTGGGGGTAGGGGTAGGGGAGAGATGGCATAAAATATGGGAAGCACGGAGGCAGGACAGGCTTGGGTAATTCCAAACAGTGAAGTAAGGGTACCTTAGGGGAAGAGTTGTAAGAACCAATGCTGAGCAGACTGGAATAGACATATCTAGATCAGTAGCGCTCCACCCTGCCTGTATATTAGAATCACCTGTGCTACTTATTAAAAAAATACAGATTCCCAAGCTCCAATCCAGACCTCTGGGTATAGAGCCCAGATACCAGTATAATTATATTTTAAAATCTCTAGATAATTCTAATGTGCAGCCAACATTGAGACATTTTGAACTAAATCATAAAGGATTTTCTATTCTATGTCATTCAATAGAGTTATTTATGAAAAGCTCTGCTGGAGCATATCTTAGTTCCCTATTTCAGATGAAAGAGATCAGTTGAAGAGGAGGAATATTGGAGCTTAAATTAAACTCATTAAATATAACTACAATGTAAATTAAACAGAAAAGCCTTAATGTCAGTAATAACTAGAGATCTTACATACACTGACATAGAGGAATACCCATGCTATACTCCTAAAACAAAACACTTTCTAGAAAATATATATATCATAAATGATTTTTTAAGATTTCAAAACATATGTAAGCACATGTATTATATATTTGTACTATCTATAAAAGCAGGTCTGGAAGGCTCTGCACTGAATTGTTGTTAGTGATTACCCAAGGCATGGGAGGGGATAAATAAAGAAGAGGAAGCTAACCAGTTTGTGGAAAGTCTGCTTGCTAAAAGCCATTTTTTCAAATATCAGTTGGTATTTTTTTCTGAAGCTGCTATTTGTGCATCTGTGGGTTGGGGGATTTGGGGTTGCAGTGAGTAGTGGAGGAGAAAAGGAGATGGGGAGATGGAGTGGGCCCAGCCCCTAAGCAGTGGTGTTTTCCTCCTGCTGCTGACCACAGCACTCAGTGAAGCCTCTGTCCTGCTCTTCTAAACACCAGGGGATGTGCCACCTGAGCCAACCACCACACTCAGGACTTGGCTAAATGGAAGGATGGTGGAACCTATAAGACTCCCAGGCTGGCAGGCTGGTCTCACCTGAGGCTGTGTTGGTGAAAGGGCTGAAGGAAGCTGCCTGACAGCCTCTGGCAAACTGATCATTGGAAGAATTATTTGGCTAATTGATATGTACAAATTGCCTTTTAGCAAACGGATCTTATGAAGAATTGTCCTAAAGCCACCACCACCACCATTGTTATCAAATAATGAAAATAATGAAAAAAATATCACAAACTCCTGCAATCTCCTATGATACAGATCACCACCTTTTGAACCCCACTGGGTGCAACTTTGCATAGGTGGTACTTTGTGTACACACTACTCCCCATTTTATGTTACAGTTCTTTTAAAATTTTAATCTTTATCAAATAGTTTTCCTTGAATTTCCTTATATTCCCCTTTTAGGAGAATTTAGAAAGGTCCAAGAAATCAGAGAAAGTCATCATGTAATTTGGATGCAGATTTTAGAACTGCAGGGATAGCTTGAGAGGACCACACACATTGACTAGAAGCAAGTGGTAATGAGAAAAAGCTGGGAGGTAGGAGTGTGGCTTAAGCAAGTTCACCCAGGTAAAGGGGAGAAAACCTATCTGGATGAGAGAGTCCAAAGAAATACAGGAATGCATGTTAGAATTCAGTCGTTTCAACCTGGAACTGCTCTGTTAACCTAAGGAAAAAATAAAGAGATAAGTCTTGCCTGTAATTTCGTGGCTTTAGTGGCTTGTGTTGTGTCATCTTCCTCAAGGATGGTGCTCACCCCCAGCGTTCAGAGCATCAGCATCTACCTTTATCAGGCACGCCAAGCTGTTAACAGGTGCTACCTCTTTATTTTTAAATATTAGTCTTCCTACTGATTTAAAATTCTCAACCTCTTCAACCAGATGTATACTCATAGGAAAATGTCCAGAAATATATGCAACAAGCCCTTAACAATGTTTATGGTGAGGTGGGGGTACATGATCCTGGACAAAATGGATTCCTCAAAAATGGAGGGAAAAAGTCTCAAAGGACATTTTTTGGGACATATTGAAAAATTGGAATATAGACTGTATACTTTATATCAATGTTAAAGTTCTTGAACTTGATAACTGTACTTAAGGTGGTTACATAAGTGAATATCCTTGTTGGAAGGAAATAAACATGGAAGTATTAAGTGTTCAAGGAGCATGATGTACACAACCTGCTCTCAAATGGTTAGAAAATAGGTGATAGATAGGATGATAAGGCATATGTGGCAAAACATTAAAAGTTGGTGGATCTGGGCATCTGGGTGTAGGTATGTTGGAATTTCTGTTTGGCTTTTGTATTATTTTTGCAACTGTCCTGTAAGTTTGAAATTATTTCAAAATATTTCAAAAATTAGGAAGGTGATAGTCTTAGAATAAAAAGTAAGTCATTTAAAGTGAATAAAATTTATTGGATGAAACAAAGGAAAAAAAAAAAAGAAAAGAGATATTTATATGTATTTGGTGAAGAGACCCCAGTGTGACCCCAACTGAAACCAGGCCCAGCTGAAACTCAGGAGCAGGATCTGTTTTCCCCTCCCCCATAGGCATTTCCTTCATTTACTTTTTTCACTCAGAAAAAACAGAGATGACTCTTGCTGCCACACAATAGCATAGTGTTATCTGAAGTGGTTTTCTAGGTTTCCTTAGTTGTCTGCAGGTGTACATGTCATTTTCATCTTCTGAAGAGTCAGGGAATGTCTCTGGTTGGGTTCTTGCAGAAGCAGGCTCTGAGCCAAGGATTTGGGTGCAAATGACTTATTAAAAAAAGGCCCCCAGGAGAAACCACTAAGGGAATGGGGAAAGCCAAGCAAAGGTGTGATTTCACACTCAGCCTGCTCCCAACGGGGAGCTCTACAACAAAGAACACACTTCAGCTTGTCCTGCCTTGAAGGAAAGAAGTAGAGCTTTGGTACTCCTGATCAGCCTGTCTCTGGCTATAAGCTGTCCAGAGGTGAGGTGAAACAAAATTCCTGGGTACTTCCACCTTTCTCCAGTGCATGAGAATATCTGCAGGTGCTAGCTATTAGCAATAAAATAGGCAAAAGCTGGGGCCTGGCATGTAGCGCTCAGTTCTGGGTAGGGCACCACCCGCTACTCGAGTTTCCTGTTAACTTCTGCTGGGCCCACAGCCTATGCAATCCCAAATTCCCACTAAAAGTTCTGAATTTCTAAGGGGCTAGTATTAAAGTATGAATGCCGTTGGACTCAAGACCTGAATTTGAATTGTAATTTGGCAAAAGGAATCAGGAAAGTCATAGGGAGCTGAGGTGGCACAAGAGATTGAGAACCTCTCTCCCACTCCGGAAGGTCCCAGGATCAGATCCTGGTGTTGCCTAAAGAAAGAACAAATGGACACAGAGGACAGATGAGGGGGGAGGGGGAGATTAATAAATCTTTAAAAAAAAAAAAAAGAAAAGTCATATTACTAGCTTGACCTTTTGTCACCATAGCCATACAATGGTATAATTCCTATAACAAAGAATATTCATTCACTTATTCAATAAATAAGACGTGTCTATTTTGTGCCAGGTACTCTACCCAGGATAGAGAAGGAGATGGCAATGAGAATGGCTCCATAAACTAAATCTCTAGGCATTGGCTTTAACTTCCAGCAGTTCTTAATTTTCACAAGCTCAGTAGAATAAAGAAACTTACCTAGAAACACAACTGGGAGATACAAGGAAAAACTTTTTGGCACCAAGCTGGTGAAAAAACAAACTGCAGAGGAATTCTTTCTCTAAAGGGCTTTAGGAAACCCAATGGTCTTCACTTGCTCTGGACTGTTCTCTGAGGCTAAGTCTGGAAGAATAGCCCTCTCGGCAGGATCAGGATTTCTGGGAATGACCTTCTTGCTCAGTGGATTCATAAAGTTTCCTGTTAACTTCCTCTGCTGGGCCCACAGCCTATGCAATCCCAAACTCCCACTAAAAGTTCTGAATTTCTAAGGGACTAGTATTAAAGTTTGAATGCCATTGGACTCAAGACCTGAATTTGAATTGTAATTTGGCAAAGGAATCAGAAAAGTCTTAGGGAGCTTCTTGCTCAGGGAATTCATAAAGTTCTCAGGAACTTCTAGTCTTGCCTCTGTCATCATCTCTCTCAATTTTTCCTGCCTCAGCTTCCTTACGTCTAAAATGAAGACTTCTTGGGCACCAGCTGGTGATGGCACAGTAAACAAGTCACTTGTATACGGGGGCTGTATCTTCAGATTTCCAGGAATGGACATCAGTACCCAAGCTCAGGCAGGCTTGGTAGACCAAGGTGGCCACAGTCCCCAGGACTCTAGATTAGAAGTTTCAAAACCAATTAGAGGGAAGCGGCTGTGGCTCAATCAGTAGGGCTCCCGTTTACCATATGGGAGGCCCCGGGTTCAGTTCCCGGGGCCTCCTGGTGAAGGCAAGCCCACCCGCATGGCATGGTTAGCTGACCCAGCGAGCACAAGCAGCAAGGGGGGGATAAATGAATAAATAAATAAAAATCTTTAAAAAAAAAAAAAAAAAAAAAAAAGTTAAAAAAAAAAAAACCAATTAGATCCAACACCCCCATTTTATAACAAGGCACCTCTTTTACTAACCTGATTGTGAAAGCAAGGTATTTCAGAATAGGAATGCTCTTACCTGGCTGCACTGACTGGTGTAAAGAAGTGCCAGGCTCTCTGTGAGCCAGTGGCAACAACTGAAGACTGAGAGGTGTGCTGTATTGATGGTTCAGATTCAGACATGGTATTGCTGGCTTGGTGTGATTCTCTGAAATGGTGAAAATCTCTAGGTAAAATTCCCCAAACAAACAAAAACCCAGAATACATCTATCTGCTTTTATTTGCTTGGCAGTTGCATTCCTGGAAAATTTAGTGTATATTTATTGCCACATTGTAGATGGTCAATAAACATTCAAGGAATAAATAGAAATAATTGAAAAACGAAACTTTACACGTGATTATAAGCCCAGATAATCAGATTTTTAAAAATACATTCAGTGTGTGTGTGTATGTGTGTGTGGGGGTGTAGGGGAGGAATTCCAAAGTCTTGGGACCCTTGGCCCTCAGCTCTTAGATACTCCTAAACAGCCCAATAAATTTCGAAAACTCCCCCTAGGGAGGTGTAGTGCCTTCTTTGAGAACAGCTGGTCTAGAGGGCGGGGAGTTGCAGACCAAATGACTAAGAAAATAAATCAACCCTGCCCTTCCCCTTTCTCGGAAAGCACGAGGGTTTGGAGACTGAAAACTAAAGCCGGGAACGTCCCCTTTTCTAACCCGGAACAGCGCTTCTTACTCAGAGATCAGTGACCAGCCACCCTGGGCTCGGATTTTGATTGGGCGTTGGGGAAACCTTAAAAGCGGGCTTAAAGGGCGGGTGTGGGGCGAGGGTTGGAAGGGGGGGGCGTGGCAAGCCCAGCGTTTTTCGCCAAATGGTTGGGAGATTGTGCCGCGACGCCCGCTTGGTGGCCTGGGTCGCCGCCGGCAGTCTGGGCGCGTCCTTCGTGAGTGCCCCCTCCCTCTGCTTTTCCTTGTCAATCCATCAGCTCTCCCTGGCTCCGTGTCCCCCAGTTCTCCTTCCCTGACCCTGTGTAGCCGGGATTCAGGCTCAGACCCCGATAGGGAAGCCGCGGACAGCCCAAGTGGTGGCGAGCCGCGGGGGCAAACGCTTTCCATTCTCTTTTCGCCGCATAGCTGCCCCGGCAGGAGTGGGTGAACAGGCCAAAGTCTCCAGGTCGTTGAGCTGCTGGCTGGCTGGGGCCGGAGGTAAACTGCTCTCAGGGCCCTTTCGGCCCGGCCGGGGACCGCCCAGGGCGCAGCAGGAGGGAGGAGGGGCAGGCTGGTCACGGAAGGCAAATAGTTGAGGGCTGCCATCCTGCGCAAGGCAGGTGTGTCTGTAGGGTCACAGAGAAGCGTTGCCTGGGAAACTAGGTCGGTGCATCTGGGGGATGGCCGAGCACTGAGCTTTGCTCTGAACTCAACCCAGTTTGCTCTCCCGCTTAACACTTCCGGACTTGGGTCTAACTCCAGACCATGTGATACTGTTCTGTGTGAAATTTCTATGGCAGCTTAAATGTTTATTTCGGTAAAAACTTTATTGAGATGTAATTCACATACAAGTCCCCCATTTAAAGTATACAATTCAGTAGTTTTTATTACGTCCACAGAGTCGTGCATCCATTGCCTCAAATTAATTTTAGAACATTTTCATAAGCGCCAAAAGACACCCCATACCATTAGCGGTCACTTCCTGTTTCTTCTAACTCTCCAGGCCTAGGGAACAACTGATTTACTTTGCCTCTATAGACTTGCCTATTCTGGACATTTCATATAAATTGAATCATACAATATGTGGTCTTTTGTGACTGGATTTTTTCACTTAATATGATGTTTTAGAAAGTTACCCATGTCTTAGCATGTATCAGTACTTCTATCCTTTTTATTGCTAAATATTGCTCCATTGTTTGGATATATCACAATTTATCCATTCATCACTTAATGGACATTTGGATTGTTTCTACTTTTCGGCTACTCTGAATAATGCTGCTGTCATTATTTATGTACAAGTTTTTGTGTGAACATATATTTTTATTTCTCTAGAGTATATACCTAGAAGTGGAGTTTCTAAGTCACATGGTAACTATATTTAACCTTTTGAGGAACTGCCAGACCAAAGTTGGTGCACCATTTTACATTCCCACCATCAGTGTATGAGGATCCAATTTCTCTACATACTGGTCAACCTTATTATCTTTTTCAATAGAGTCATCCTAGTGGGTATGAAGTGGTGTCTCATTATAGTTTTGATTTGCATTTCCCTAATGGCTAATGCTATTGAGCATGTTTTTAGATGCTTATTGGCCATTTGTATATCTTTTTTGGAGAAATATCTATTCAGATCCTTTTAATTGGGTTATTTGTCTTTTTATTATTGGATTGTAAGAGTTCTTTTATATTCTGGGATATATGATTTGCAAATATTTTCTCCTATTGTGTGGGTTGTCTTTTCACTTTCTTAAAGGTATCATTTGAAGCACAAAAGTTTTAAATTTTGATGAAGTCCAACTTATCTACTTTTTCTTTTGTCATTTGTGCCTTTGGTGTTATATCTAAGATACCATCGTCTACTGCAAGGTCATGAAGATTTATGCCTGTGTTTTCTTGTAAGAGTTTTTATAGTTTTAGCTCTTACATTTAGGTCTTTGGTCCATTTTGAGTTAATTTCTGTATATAGTGTGGGGTAGAGGGGCGGCTTACAGTTGACAGAGTACCTTCTCAGTCCATTAACTCTGTAATGGATAACTTCAAGGTCTACAATGGAAAATTTTAAGCTGTACATATTAACCACAGAACAATGGGTTGGCACCTCACCTAAAGGCGCCCACCAGCAAAAAGCCAGAAAAGCAGGTTACCCCACCCTGCTAAGAGCTAAAACCAGCTAACTGCAAAAATTCGCTTCTGTACTAAGTGTGCTTGCTTGCTGTGCCAAACCAAATTAAGAGTTATAGAACTGAACATTTCTTTCTTTCAAAGTCCTAAACTATCCAGAATACTATAAAAGCCTTGTACTTTGGTTTCTCAGGGCCTCACACCTAAAAACTAACTGACTCTCCTGGGTCTGGTTAAAATCGTCTCCGAAGTCCTTCATACTTCAACTCATCTTGTTCACATTTCATCTCCCCTGTGGTAATAATAAAAATAGTTTCCTTGGAGTGAGATCTTACCATGTGCTAGGGGCTTTACATGCTTTATCTCATTTAACTCTCACTAATAGCACTCTAGGAGGAAGGCATTATGCCTCCACATGAAGAAACTGAAGTCCAGAGAGACTAAGTATAAGTAACATCAGGGATAAAATAAGGATTTGATTCAAAGCCAGACCTGACTCTAGAATCCAGCCCATGGATAAGACATGGGGGTATGCCCAAGATTTCCCTGTTTAGCTTCTCTTGATGGTTTTTGTATTCTAGAAGATTTAAATAAATCTTCCAGCTTCATCTTTCCATGTAATATCCCCAAAGGCACATGGGTCTTCTCTTGGAGGCACTTCTATAGACTATGTGACTGTCGGTGGCCTGGTTCCTTCAGTTGTAAATCTGTTTGGCTTCCTCCCTGTTGTAATTCAACGTGGAGGTAGACGATGCTGGGAATGATCCAAAGAAAGATTGGGATCAGGGGATCTCACTCCATGTAGAATGCAGGCAAGTTTATTTAGATTGAAGCTGTTTTTTATACTACAAAGCTGATAACAAAAGTAGGGCATCCTTTGCTAGTTCCTCTGCTTGGCATGTAAGAGTGCTGCTGGTTCCTGTATTTCTAGATAATCTTTCTTAGGAATTCATACAATAACTTCTTAGTGGTGGGTTCATTTCGCTCTGCTTCCTCCACTGACATCTGCAGTATGCAGTGTCCTTAGAGACATTTACTAATGTTTCTCTGCCAGGAAGCATGCTTTCTAAATGCTTAACCCTTTATGCTCTGGCTCTCAGCATCTTTTCCAACATTTTCCCCCTTTTTGTTTTTGTCCAGGGTGACTGTGCCTGTCTTAGGTTGCCCTCCTCTGAAGGTCTTACCCGTCATTGGCCACCAGCCAAGCTCCATGGACAGGAGTCTTGAGAGTTTAGGGTTTTAAGCAGAATCATGTGATTGGCATGGCTCGCCTTTTCAGCCCTATTAATGCAGGACAGCAGAGCTTTGTGAATGCCTCCTAATACAGTTAAGATGGGGAAGCGGCTGTGGCTCAATCAGTGGGCTCCTGTTTACCATATGGGAGGCCCTGGGTTCGGTTCCCGGGGCCTCCTGGTGAGGGCAGGCTCGCCCGCACAGCGTGGTTGGCTGACCCAGCGAGCCAAGCAGCAGGGGGGGATAAATGAATTGAAAAAAAAAAAATACAGTTAAGAGTAGCAGAGCACCAATGATCACCACACTGAAGTTAACAAGTACAGAGGTTGATTTCCACCAATGTAAGGGGTTTATTTTATTTAATTGATCTGTCACAGTTTGCCAAAATTTGCTACCTGGAAGTATAGTAAGTTGATTTTGAGACATGCTCAAAATCCTTTTTTGCAAATCTATAATTTCTATAGATAAATTTGTGTGGTGACCTATTAAATGATTTTTAATTTTTTCCCATTCATAGTGGGAAACATTGTATGAGAGAGAAGTGATACAAAGAGCACTTTCATTCCAATCACTTCAATCCTTGTTTTAAATTTAGATTATATACCTGATCTCCTATTTGTGTAACAGCCATCTCTAAGTCATTAAGGCTATTATTAATTTGCCCATCTATGTATGCCTGACTATGCCATAGCTCACTAGCATTACAATGCCAATTTTTAACATATTGTTGTGTTTGGATATTCTCATGTAGGGCAGTTTCTGCCACCGCAGCAGCTGTAATAATACCTATAAGTCCTAATACAGCAGCTATAATTAACCCAATTAAACGCTTGGTTCTTTTCAAATAATGATTTAGAAAATGCCAAAGGATTTGACTCTCAGGTGAAGACTGTTAGCTGTGATTCATGCAACCCAGAAGCCATATCCCATGGCGCCATTGCCCCCTTAGAACTCTCCTCTAAAACAGATTCTGATACACAAGTGTAAAGGGAGCAATTGCTGCAGAAAAACCATGTTTGATTAATGCTCACTGTTCGTACTATAAAAACAATGGGATCCTGTATACATACTTTAAGAAATTAAGTGGATTTTCTTTTTAAACTGGTAATATTAGTTTTACTGCCTTGCCATTCAAAAATTGGGCTAGTTCTCAAAAATAATTTCCACAAATAATTTTTAGTTTTGTTAAGTTTAGTGTTCCATAGTTGTGGGATAAATCTTCCCTGATGAGTCCAATTTAGTGATGTATTTATACTTATGATGTCCCCCAAGTTCCAAATATAATGATAGCTTTCATTAGTTATTTTTGTTGAATTACTAATTTTTCAACTTATGGTTGTGTTTACATTAGTTTCGGTATCCCTATAAGGGCCCGATTCTTTACAATTCTATAGGAATTATTAAAGAGCACAACCTCAGATGAAACATGGCATGCATGCCAATTATCTCTTTGTACTATGATTTTGGTGCTATATACATGGATTGGTGGATCCTATGCAGATAGGTCATTCAAGAAAAGGCAAAGGGAAGCGGCTGTGGCTCAATCAGTAGGGCTCCCGTTTACCATATGGGAGGCCCCGGGTTCGGTTCCCGGGGCCTTCTGGTGAAGGCAGGCCCACCTGCATGGCGTGGTTAGCTGACCCAGCGAGCACGAGCAGCAAGGGGGGATAAAATGAATAAATAAATAAAATCTTAAAAAAAAAAAAAAAGGCAAGGTTAAATTTTCAATAAATTTCCCTTCCTCATCAGGTTTTAGAGGAAGACAAAAATCAATGGGCCCAGGAAAATGAAAAGACTAATTAATATAAACAGGGTAGGATTTGTCCCCCCAAGTCAACAATTCTAAAAGAGGTGAATTAGTAATATAAGCCCAATATGTATAATTATGTGAAGGTGTACTAGTTACTGCTGTGATTGTCAAGGTAAGCACAGCAAAGAATAACTATGTTAGAGTGACATTCTGCCTTTTAGAAGTTACCATCTTTTCTGCTTCTTGTGTCAGTTTCTTCAGGTTATTCATGTCTAGGTTTCAGACATCTGGACAGGACCCAAAGCTGGTATCCTTTATCTGTAATGATAAGAGCAAAACCTCAACCCTATATCCTAACTTAACTTCTGCCTTTTCCCATTGATTATTATCTTTATGCTTTCAATAAACTAGTTGTCCAATATTTGTTTTTGTATTTTTGCCTGATTTTTACCAGAAATGCTCTAAAAAATTTATTGTAAATAATGCTTGATATAATTGTTCTTGCACCTCACCATTTCCCCTTTTTTTTGTTTTTGTAATATTTATAAATAGAGGTTTAACTGTTAATTTTTTTTTTTTTTTTTAAGATTTTATTTATTTATTCATCTATCCCCCCCCTGCTGCTCGCTCTCGCCGGGCCAGCCAACCACGCCACGCGGGCGGGCCCGCCCCCACCAGGAGGCCCCGGGAACCGAACCCGGGGCCTCCCACATGGTAAATGGGAGCCCCACCGACTGAGCCACAGCCGCTTCCCTAACTGTTAATTTTTTATGATAAGTATACATACATTTATATGCTTACTAAATCAGGGGATACACTGATATACTTGGTTTATTTTTGGCTAGAGTCTTGGATAGATACAATTTAAATATTAATATATATATTTAGTTTAATAAGCTTATATTGACAATTAAAGTGAGAAATGTAAATAATATAATTAATGAAAAGATTAAGTTAATATTGAACAAAGTTACAGAATGACATAAATAGAGCAGTTTTATATATATATATATATATATATACTTACCAATATTTAGCTTTTAGCTGGGAAGTGTTGAATCAGTAACTGATACTAGAGTTTTGGTTGACTGTGTTTAGGATTAACGAATTTGATACTATAGATGCCAACTTGTGAGTATTTTGCTAATTCCTGAGGAAGGGGCCAGCCTCCTCAGGAAAGAACACAACACTCCCTGGGCAGTACATTTTAAGGTTTATGCATCAATCCCTGGGAGAGTGGCCAGCTCCCCCAGAGAAGAATACAACACCCTGTGAAATGCACTTTATTTTTTTTAATTTGTTACAAAACATCCTTGATGTGCTTACTATTTTAATTTTCAATATGCTTCTGATATATGAAAAGTGTTAACTAGTAAGATATTGGTTTGTTGATCAACAAAGTTTTCTGCATGATGCTTTACTTTTAGACTTGAACAATACTTACCAAACTTTTTAAAAATATGTTTAGTTTTAGGACTGTTTAAATTTAAAACAAGAGTTTATATATATATTTAATAAAATACTTCTATATGTAATATACAAGTTATTAAATTACTTAAGTATGCAATGTATTGTACTGAAGTTTTGATTAGTATTTAAGTATATCATACATAATTCATAACTACGGTAGATTATATAACAACAGACAGTAATAAGAGTTTTAACTAGCAGACATCCAATGAATAAACTTTTATTTTTTAAGCGTTTAAGATTCTTAGTAGCATGATTAGAATGACTTCAATTTTTAAATTTTGTATAGTTTGAGGCATAGGTAAAAACAAATTCATATTTCCTATTTGGGCTGTGGGGTAATACATTAACTTGTAATTTTAATACTTGCATTGGTTTTGTTGTTAACATTATAATTAGAATTGGGGCTGTTGCTTACCGTGTTGAATATAAACTTGATTTATTTTTGGCTATTTTACAGGAAGGGGAATGTGGTCTGGCTTGACCTGTTTAAGAAAATATTAAAGAAAGCTTTAGCAAGGTTTAAAACAAAGTGATAATGACATAACTGGATATTAATTTTTTGCAACAAACTAGCAATATTTGGGACCACTGCATGCTGCAGCGGTGTTATTTTATTTTACTATATTTTACTGTTATGCACTACCCTGGCAGCCTTTAATGGCTGCTTTCTTTTTGTAGTTATAACTGAAAATTATGATTAATAACATATTTTATTTAATATTATATTGAAACATTATTATATTTTCAATATATAGTTTCAATATACTTTAAAATACTTTTAAAGTATTCATATGAACTTTTTATTCATATAACTTTAGTTGTTATAAAATTAGAAAATTTCTTTTAATTATACAACAGTTTTAAATACTTCATTCAACTTATATCACATGAACTTAACTATTTTTAGTATTTTCCTTTTTTTTTAGGTAAAAGACCAAATTATTTGTAACAGTTTGAAATAAAAGCTACTCTTCAGAATTTGACTTTGAGAAAGCAGGTTCGAACATTGTGTTCTTTTTAAAAGTGATAAGACCTGTTTCTCCATGGAAACGATAAGGTTAAAGTACAAGAAGCGATTTTGATAAAACAGATTTTCTTTATTGCATACTGATTATTTAGGAGAAAAACTTTGTAAATTTTTACTAAAACAGACTACTGACTTGAGAAACTTTGAGAAAGAATAAAACTTTATATTATTATATTTAACATTAAAGCTTTTAAATTTTTATAGACTGCTTAAATTTTACTTAGCTTTGACCACAAAAATTCCTTTTTCACAAGCCTTTTGCACTTTTATATTTATTCAGGTTTTGTCCCACATTTTACTTTGTTTTAATAACTAGTTATTTTATCTTAGGATAAAATTACTTTTTTTTTCTTTAATAATAAAATCACATTCTATATACATTCCATGCTTGTTACCATAATGATTTTGGAAACTATTTCCAAGCAAACTTCTGACAACATATAATTACCATCAACATTAAACAAACTTGTTAGAATAATGTTTTAATTTGAGTATAACTATGCATTTTTATCATTTTAAACTAATATCCATATTTATTTATTAATATAAGCGCTTATTTAATTTTTGGCCTTTTTTTTATTTTTTAAGATTTTATTTATTTATTCATTTATCCCCCCCTTGCTGCTTGTGCTCGCTGGGTCAGCCAACCATGCTGTGCGGGCGGGCCTGCCTTCACCAGGAGGCCCCGGGAACCAAACCCGGGGCCTCCCATATGGTAAACGGGAGCCCTACTGATTGAGCCACAGCCGCTTCCCATTTTTGGCCATTTGAATAGAGCTCTTATAATAATCTTTATTTATCAATTTAATATTACCATCTGAAGGTATCAAAATATATACTGACACTGAACAAACAAACAAATACAAAAAGAATTATGACTCACTAACAAACATAAAGCTTAATAATTTGACCCATAATTTTCACTCCTTTGGTATGGCTGTCTTCAAGCCCTTCATCATTTCACATCTTTGATTTTACTGTTTTTAAGATTTTTTTCTGGAATCTGTGTTACCTGTAATATTTAAGTTTGTTCTTTGAAACCCTTTTGTTCATAATCAGCAACCAGCCAAGACAACTTAAACAGCATAAATACAGTTAAGCTCGAATTTATCAGTTTACACAGATGTTTAACACATTTTTTGGATTACTACTTTTTAGGAGTACACTTAGGCTCAAAGTTCAGGAGTAAGCTACTGATTTAAAACTGGAAGTTCCTTTTAACACCTTAATAAAAATTATGCACTAATTTTATCAATTTGGCCGTACTGGCCCAACCAGAATCAGTATGGAAACAAAACAGAGAACACCAGTGTTGCCAAGTTTTCCTACTCTTCTAGTGGTTTAATTCTGTTAACCCCTATCATCCACAGCCTTATCATTATGTAGGCAGTAGGAGGTTTACAAAGTTGTTGGAATGTTTCCTTTATCTTAGTTAACTTTTTTGGCAGAATAGTGATGCTTCTGTAACTGATGCTAGATTTTCCTAATATTAATCTCACTAAATCTTTTGGAATAGGCATTTCTTTAAGATTAGGTTGAGTTACTGTCTTTTTTTACTACATCTGCCAGCCTCGCTACAAATTCAACAGAGGGTTCAGTATTTCCTTGAACAATTTTTGAAAATGATTGTATAGCCTATCCAGGGGTGGAGAGTCATCGCCAGGCAGCTAGGCAGCACAATTGAACTTATACAATGGCAATATCATCATATTGAGCTTGGCGAGGAATCCCAGTGCCTTGACCTATTCCTAATATTTGTTCAGCAGTAATAGGCACTGGTGGATTTTGCTGTTGATTTCGTCGTGCTACAATATTAGCTTCATCAACCCACCAAGTTTTAAATTGTAAAAATTCTGCTGAATTAAGAACAGCTTGAGCTAACAAATCCCAGTCCCAGGATATTAATCTGTTTGCTTGTGCCATTTCTTGCACCAGTTCTTGAGTATAAGGAGAATTTACACCATATTGAGTGCATGCTTCTTTTAATTTTTTGATAGTTTTAAAAGGAATAGGAGCATGCTCATATTGTATACCCCCTTGGGGATTGTTAGCATTTACTGGAATTTGAGTTACTGTTACTGGAAAAGTAAAAAAAAATTGCATAGCCTCTGAATTTCCTTCTCTACTTCCCTGTGCTATACTTTTCATAATTGAAGAGGATGGTGCTGGCACAAAAACAGGAACTTTTGGAGGGTCATCAAATGTTGTAAAGAATGGACCAGTAGATACCTTAGGAGGTGCAGACGCTGGTTCAAAAGACAGTAAATCATCTTTTGGAGCGGACGGCTTAATGACCACTAGAAAAGTTCCATAAACTCCCTTTTTCTTGTTTTTCTTTTTATTAGACATGAGTTTATCTGTTTTTGCCTGTTCATTAATTTTTTCCTGTATATTTTCATTAAAATCATTATTAGCTTGTTCTGCTACAGTGTTAGCAATAGCAGTATCCATTTTAATATCTTCATTTTCATCTGACTGTAATGGTTCAAGAGCAACAGAAATAATACTATACAAAGACCATACTTGAAGAGGAACTGTTTCCTGTTTTTGATAAGCTCGCCTCAATGATTTCATTACTAGTTTCCATTGTTTCAAATTTAACACATTCCGCCCTTGCGGCTGAAACCAATAACAATGTTTATGTACAAGAGAGAAGAGTTCTAGTAACTTTTGGGTCGTCACAGATACCCCTGTACTCTTTAACAGGGTTTTCAAAACTTCGGAATAGTCCTCTAATCGAGTCGACTGATTTCCCATTACCCTGACGATCAAGATTATTTGACTCACCACATAGGATTCAAGGACTGTCCGACCCAACAACAACAGTCCTTACTTCCACGGCACTGCTCCAGAGAAAAAGACGATGAGAAAAGACTAGTCGTGCCCCACGTTGGGTGCCATCTGTTGTAATTCAGCATGGAGATAGAGGATGCCGGGAATGATCCAAAGAAAGATTGGGATCAGGGGACCTCACTCCATGTGGAATGCAGGCAAGTTTATTTAGGTTGAAGCTGCTTTTTATACTACAAAGCTGATAACAAAAGTAGGGCATCCTTCACTAATTCCTCTGTTTGGCACGTAAGAGCAAGAGGGCTGCCGGTTCCTGTATTTCTAGATAATCTTTCTTAGGAATTCATACAATAACTTATTAGTGGTGGGTTCATTTCGCTTTGCTTCCTCCTACTGACATCTGCAGTATGCAGTGTCCTTGGAGACATTTACTAATGTTTCTCTGCCAGCAAGCATGCTTTGTAAATTCTTAACCCTTTATGCTCTGGCTCTCAGCATCTTTTCCAACACCTCCCTGGTACTTTCCAAAATGGAATAAACTTTTCTACTTTCAAATTTTAAAAAGTGAAAGTTTATTGAGATGGGGGAAGTCATAAAAGCTAATGATCAGAGTGATTCAATCAACTACAACTACCAAGGTGGGGGACAGATGACATTTTTGAAATACCTTCTTTGTATCTACCAGTGTGCTTGGTTCCCCACAACTCCCTAAAAAGTTTTGGGTTTTTGTTTTATTTTTTAGACAGAGAATAAAGTGTTTTATTTATTTAAAAGATAATGCAAAATGTAGCATTAACACCATTATTGATATTGTTGGTGACGGTAAGTATAGTTTCTAATTACAATTCTAAATTTTAAACTGAGTTCATTATTTTAAAAAATTATCAAAGTAATAGATGCTCTGCATTTAATATCTTTGGTAGATACACAATAAACTGGTAATGGTGATTGCCTCTGGGGAGAATTGGGGGACTGGGCATCCCAGGTGGGAGCCATGCCACCTGAATTTTGTTTTCACCATGTGCATGCTTTTTTTTTTTAAGGCAATAGGCGTATATTAGAGTTCTCTAGAGAAACAGAATCAACAGGAGATATCTGTCAATAATATGAGATTTTATGAGAGTCTCTCACGTGACCATGGGGATGCACAAGTCCAGGTTCCCCGGGCAGGCTGCAAACCAGGGGCTCTGATGAAAGTCCAATGAAGGTCCTTGATGAGTTTCTGGGAGAAGTTGGCTGTCCAAAGACAAGCTGGGAAATTCTCTCCCAATGTTAAATCACTTCCCCTTTTAAGGTATTCAACTGATTAGATAAAAGCATCACCCATTACTGACGGAAATCTCCTTGATTGATGCAGATGTAATCAGCCATCCACTCAGTAAACTCACTGGTGACCAAAATCCATAAATGTTCTTGTATTACAATTAGCCCAGTGCTTGCTGGACCAAACACCTGGACATAATTACCTGGCTGAGTTGACACATTAGCCTAACCATCACAAGGGGCCAGGGATTGAACCCAGGACCTCATGTGGGAAGCTGGTGCTCAACCACTGAGCCACATTGGCTTCCCCGAGTTGTTTTTTTCATTTGTTTTGCTTGTTGTTTGTTTTTGTTTTTTTCAGGAGGCACTGGGAACTGAACCCAGGACCTCCCATATGGAAGGCGGGCGCTCAACTGCTCGAGCCACATCCACTTCCTTATGCATTTTTTAAATTACAAAAATAAATAAACTTTAAAAAGGATTTACATGCTGAGGTTTTGGAAACTTAAATAACTGCCTAGGTCACCTGCCCAAAAGTCGCAGAGCCCAGACTCAAATCAAGTTACTCTGTGGTTCATGCTTGAACTCCATCCACTTCTTCCTAGAACAGAATCTAGGATAAAACTCTTAAAATTACCATTGTTGCCTCTGTTAGAAAGGGAATTCTGGACAACATGAAACTCTGCGTGGACTAAATGGTTCTTTCCTTATTTGCTACTAGAAATTCAAATGTGCAAAGAGCTTTTTGGTCTCTCCAATTTTTCTTTGTACAAAGTAAGTGTTTCCTCAAAATCCTCAGACTGACTCTTGGATGAAGTAGTGACTCTTCCTCAGTACTTAATGATGTTATGTTTCTCTTCATGTAAATGACACTTGGGTTCCCCAGTACCATCAGGACATGGAGTGGGGAGGGGCATTCAGCTTCAAGAGCAGTGGTCTCCAAAATATGTTAAAATGTACAACTATCAAAAAAATTTTGTGTATGCACTTCATATATATATATATATATATATGTATATACACAAAACACTACACGTTTTATACATACACTACTATCAAATATAACTATCAATCTTATTTATTTATTTATTTTGAGGTACCGGGGACTGGGGATTGAACCTGGGCCCTTGTATGTGGGAAGCCAGCACTCAACCACTGAGCCACATTGGCTCCCCTGAGTTGATTTTTCTTTTGTTTTGCTTGTTGTTTGTTTGTTTTTTAGGAGGCACTGGGAATCGAACCAGGGACCTCCCATGTGGGAAGTGGGTGCTCAACCACTTGAGCCACCTCCACTCCCCTCAATCTTATTTTAAATTTTTCTAGTGCTTAATTTTTCTCTCACTTTTTCAGAGAAAAATTCAGATTGAGGTGGCTCCCAGAAGATTCACGCCTTAGGATCACAGCAGTTGTGGAAGTGGAACCATAACTGGAAACAGAATCAGAGTTCAAAGATACTGGAAAGCTCTCTGAGGAGCATGTACTGCCGTGGAGGTCAAGGTTTTTCTCATCTTGGCCCTGAAACTATTGGGCCATGGTGCAGTCTCTGGAGATGGTAAAAGGACCAGGTTGTACTCTGAATGGGGAGAAAATTCGGGTGCATGTGCTCCCAGGCCAGGCAGTGACAGACCTGTGGGAAAGCACTCTGCAGGACTTGTGGGGCCCGGGGTTACCACACACAGCCTCCGTGGTCTCTTGCCAGACTTCTACACTGAATAATAATAAAGATTGCAGCCAGAATTTCTTGAGACTGTTTAATGAAGATGTTTACAGTGGTGTGGAAACTTTGGGGAAGAAGCTCTTTATGTACTTTGGGCAAAAAGCTTTACGATTCATTTTGGAATGAAAGGTTCTATCAGGATTAATCCACTTGAGTATAAAAATAAAAGTGGAGGGAAACGGATGTGGCTCAAGAGGTTCGGCGTCCGTCTACCATATGGAGAGACCGGGGTTCGATCCCCGGTACCTCCCGGTAAAAAAAAAAAAAGTGGAGTTTCTCCTGCTTTTGAAGTACAACTCACCAAAGATTTGATTTGTTTCTTTGACTCATCGGAAGAACTCATGTTTGTCAGTTAATAGATGAACAGACCTATCACCTTGTGAAAATGATACGTAATTTCAGCATTCTCTTTTACAGGTGCCATAAAGCAGGATCTGCTGTTTCTACACATTATAAAGTCTATAAATGTCCTAACTGTGGTCAGTGCCACTACAAAATAACTGTATGTCGTTTAGGGAAGAATAACGGAATGACATATTTTGTCCTTACTGTCAATCCTCCACATGTTGACTTAAGGTAGGATATTTAAATTAAAGGAGTACTAACTATCAGAGTTAAGAGAACATAACTGAAAAGTATTTGAACCCTTGGGTAGAAGTAGGAAATGGCATCATCAAAGAGCCAAAAGGGGCCAAAGCTGATTTACAGACCACTTCTGAATTCAGGTAAAAAAACCTCTTGCTTGGGTGTTAATTTCCAGCCTTTAGCTTTAACCTAATTTGTACAATGAGTACAAAGAGGTATAGATACACCAAGAGTTGAAAAAAACACAACTGTACTTAAATGCCTTTTGCTTTGTTTTGAATTATTATAAAATGAGCACAATTTTTTATAGAATTTATATATCAGGGAAGCATCACACTAATCAAAGATATAAGCAGCTGTATGACAGTTTATGTGATTACAAGCCAAAATTACCTGTACAGACATGAAGCACCTTAAATGCTACAAGAGTTCAGGGATGTTAGAGGTTTATATATAAAGGAAATGTGGTGAAGACCTCATAGAGAAAGTGTAACTTGAAATTCACTTAAAAAGTTAGAATTTTGGTTAAGTTAATGAGAAAGAAAATATTATTTAATTGGAAAGAAAGAACATGGCCACAAGCCTTGAATCATGAATAAGCATGACATATTGGAGGGATAATGATAATACTGGCCAAGACAAGTTAAGGTTTCAAGTTTTTGAATAGTAAAAGCTATTTTTATAGGTAAGATGGGACTAAGTAGAAGGGATTATTAGTGGTTCTGGGACTGTCTTGTCCAAATCAATGGATTAAGGAATTTAAACTGATAATAGCATAGTTAGGATGGAAAACAAAGACACTTAGAACACATATGAGGAAACTAGCACAGTGTAATGGGAGGGAGAGGGTTACAGACCAGGGGTCAAGACACTGGGAATGGAGAAGAAATAGATAATTTAACTTAAAAATTGTTTAAAGTCAGATTTGATATTTAGGATAATGCAAAAGTTTCAGACCCAGATAATAGAAGAAATGTTGGGATAGAATTGAAAAGACAAATTGAGTTTTAGATATGTGAATTAACAGTGGAACATTCAGGAAGAAATGTCTTATGGGCCAAATTATATGGTTATCAGCATAGTGCCATTGGTTAAAGCATTATAATAAGTTCAGTTCACTGAGAGGAAGACTAGAGGGAAAGGAACCAAGACCTGAGCCTCAGTAAATACCAAATTACAGAGTAGGAAGAAATAAGGAGTAAGCAAAGGAAATAAAAATAATATAGTTGGAAAGCAGAGGAGAAGCAGAGAACTGTATGGCTGCACAAAAGCTAAGGACAACAAAGGAGGCACCATGTCTCTAGAGCTCAGGCCCCTGTTTATGTCTTCATAAATATATCTGTGTGGTAGTTTGAGGCTTTAATGGACCCCAGAAAAGATCAAATCCTTAGAGCTAATCCATTCCAGTGGGTGTGAACCTATTGTAGGTAGGACCTTTCGATTAAATTAATTCAGTAGGGCGTGACCTAGTGTGGATCTTAATCCTCTTACTGGAGTCTTTTATTAACAGGATAAATATGGAGAGAGAAGCAGGAGCTCAGAGAGAACCCATAGAAGCTGAGGAGAGAAAGCCACAGATGGAGCAGCCAGAAGCTGAAAGCAATGGAATCTGAAGGAGAAGGCAGAAAGTGGCAGACGCTGCTACCTGCCTTTCCATGTGACAGAGAAGTCCAGGATTGGATGCAGCCAGTCTTCGGGGAGAGGGTGTTACCTGATGATGCCTTGATTTGGACAGTTTTCTCAGCCTTGGAACTGTAAGCTTGCAAGCCAATAAGCCCCCTTTGTAAAAGCCAACCCATTTCTGGTATATTGCTCTCAGCAGCTTTTAGCAAACTAAAACATTATGGGACTAACTAAAAAAAAAAAAAAAAAGATACTGGGCTCTAAATTTTTATTTAAGGTAGAGAGTGACTAACCAGCAGTTGTGAGACATTAAAAACGTTAACATTCACTTGTAAACTTTGGCACAGATTACTTATTTCTTTAAAGGCTGGATCCAGAAAGCACAGTGAATACAAGAATACAGTAGCATGGTAAATTCCAGACAAGCAAGATGGGGAATGAGGCTCAACCTGAGATGGCCTTGGAAGCAAAACTGATAGAACTCAGGGAAAGTGATGGAGATGAAGTAGTTTACCTCCCCTGTGAATAGAGCCTGCAGTAATTGACCTAAGTCACAATGACTTTGTTGTGATTACTGAAGAAAGGAGGAGGCCAAGGAGGAAAACAGTCCACTCCAAGGCCAAAGTGGCAGCTGGGTGGTAAGCAGTGATGAGGAATGGTTGATAAGGAACAGAAATGCATATGTGACCAACAGTGCCCACTGTGATTCCTTGGAAGAAGAAATTTTAAGTCGCCTGTTTTCTGTTTCTGTTTTTGAATTTGCATGGACGGAAACTTACGAGATTGAACATAGTTGGTGCATCTATTCTATAGAATGTGGCCACATCTTCTGTAGTCAGTGCCTCTACAATTCCCTTAAATATACTAAAACTTGACCAGTTTGTTTGGAAAAAATCAGCCACAATCAGTGCCACCACATATATATATGATGTTTATACAGTGTTGCTCAGGACAGATACACTGCTGGATTTTTCCATGTCTTTGTGCAGGAATTATGGGGTGTTGACATCCAATGCTCTGAGCTTAAAAAGCCTAATTTTTAAAATTGTCATCTGTAATATATAAAAACCTCTTTTGATTCCCACATATTATGAGACTTTGCTTGTTGTTTTCTTTGGTTACATGCTGCAGGGCTGGACTTCGGTTGTTTTAGTGTGTCAGAGACTGGTGGTTGTCTCTCGAAGCTATTTTTCCTTTCTTTCTTATAGCAATGAAGTTTTAGCTGGCTGTGTGGCCATTTTAGACTATGTAAATGAGGACAACACCCTAGAGATGATAGTGCAAGTAGATGGAAGTTCAACTTAAGAGACTGAAAACTTCGTAGAAGGCTGGACTTTGACTTGAGAGATATAAAGTTCATTTTTGTTTAAGCAACCATTATAATGGGTCTTGGGTAGATTAATAGAAACTGTACTCTCATTAATGGACTAGGCAGGTTACTGCCTCTGGGTTTCTCTGGATTTCCTGCCCTGCTGGGACTTCTAATGGCCTGTAAGGCCGGCCTGGGGAGCTGCCTAGGCACACTGGAATCTAGAGTCATTGTTCTGTGCTTTCTGCAACCTGCCAGGCCAGAGAGGGGCTGCCATCACCCTGGCTTTGGAGGTGTGCCTGCCTTCTACTGCTCTGGTCAGCTAATCAGCAAGTCAGCATGCTTCTCTGTGAACATAGATCACCTTATGTTGCTCCAATAGCCTGGCTGGGGAGGAGGCCTTGGGAAGACCCTCCACTGGCTCTTTTCCTTTGTAGAGCATCACATGGCACCCACAATTCAGCCTGCACTTTAGAATTGGAAGAGGAGCAATCTCTGCAGTTTCCTCTCTCTTTTCCTGAGAATGAAAGCTTGTCCTTTTCTTGGTTATTGTGACAGTTTGAGATTATTTTAGGAATCCCAAAAAGAAAAAGATTATGTTTGTAAACTAATCTATCCTTCTGGGTATGACACCATTTTGATTATATTGGATTCAGTTGAGGGGCCCTTGATTAAATTGTCTGTTAAGATTAGGGCTTTGATTCGACCACATCAGTAAGGTATGACTCAGCTTGAGTCCCCACCCCCTTGGTGGGCTGATGTAAATGGACACTTACGCAAGAAGACACACCCAGGAAAAGAGAGAGCTCTGTCATTTTTGATCCTGGGGCTCTGGAGAGAGATGAGCCATTCGCCTGATAGTTTGCAGCTGACTTTGGGAAGAAGCTGGGCCCATGGAGCCTCAAGAAGAATAAGAAGCCCAGGAAAGAGAGAACAGGCAGAGATCAGTGGCCATCTTGCTTCTACACGTGGAAACCTTGAGTTGGACTCTTTAGGTCCTTGTAACTAAGCTTTTACCCCAAATAAATACCCTTTATATAAGCCAACAGATTTCTGGTACTTTGCATAGGCACCCCTTTGGCAGACTAATACAGTTATCTATGTTATAGCAATGCTGATTTCCCCCATGGAGTCTCATTGTGCCAGTGGAGCAATGCCCTTCCTTGCTCTGTGTCTGTCTACTCACTGCATTCTCTGGAATGTGGCTTATATCCTAGACCTTAGTTGTTTGACTTGGCATAGGATATGTAAGATAAATGTGGTGTACAACCTTCTCTTGGTCCCTTTTGTTCTAAAATGAAATGAGGATGGGAAGCGGCTGTGGCTCAATCAGTGGGGCTCCCGTTTGCCATATGGGAGGCCCCGGGTTCGGTTCCCGGGGCCTCCTGGTGGGGGCGGGCCCGCCCGCACGGCGTGGTTGGCTGACCCAGCAGGCGCAAGCAGCAAGGGGGGGATAGATGAATAAATAAATAAAATCTTTAAAAAAAAAAATAAATAAATAAAATAAAATGAAATGAGGAAGACCGAGAAGAGGAAAATGGAAATAAAATTTAGAAAAATGTTCTAAATATTTTCTTCTCACATTTCAATACATCATTTTCTGCATCCCACTTTGGAGACTATTAATTGCTCTGGGGCATAGCACAGTGTGTCACAAATTTGGCTAATGATCAAAATACCTGAAGTGCCTATTGAATATGGATTCTGCTTTTGCATGCATTATTCCATGTGGTCATGATAAAGAACATACTCTCAAGTTTTCCTCAATCCTCAACATTCCCTATTGTATTTTACCAAGCCACTTCACACATTTACCATATCTGCTAAGCTCCTTGTGGACATTTGAGTTTTTGATCTCTGTTTTAAGGGAAAAAGACAAAGAGGATTCTGACTTTAAAAAATTGAGGTTAAATTTACAAATAGTGATCTTAAGTGTGTATAATTATATGATTTTTGGCAAATACATACATTGACATGACTAACACTCCAATCAAGCTATAGAACAATTTTATCATCCCAGAAAGTTTCCTTATGCCCCCTTCCAGTCAATTCCATCTCCCATAGGCAATCACTGTTCTAAGGACTTACTATCACAGATTAGTTTGGGGACACTGACTTTTTTTTTTTTTTTTTTTTTTTGAGGTACCTGGGGCCAGAGATTGAGCCCAGGACCTCAAATGTGGGAAGCAGGGGTGCTCAACCACTGAGCCACATCAACTTCCCTGAGTTGGTTTTTTCATTTGTTTTCCTTATTGTTCTTTTTTTTTTTTTTTTTCAGGAGGTATCAGGAACTCAACCCAGGACCTCCCGTGTGGGAGGCAGGAGCTCAACCACTTGAACCACATTGAACCACATCTGCTCCCCACTTTTTAAAAATTAAAGCAGTTTTATTCACACACCACACAATCCATCCAAAGTATACAATTAATAGCTCTCAGTATAATCACAGAGTTGTGCATTCATCACCTCAATCAATTTTAGAACATTTTCATTGCTCCAAATATTTAAAACAACAACAACAAAAAACATTACCCCTTATACCCCCCCCCATTATGGACCCTTGACATTGGTATAGTATCTCTGTTAAAGTTAATAAAAACATTACAATATTACTATTAACTATAGTCAATAATTTGCATTAGTAGTATTTTTCCCATATATCACCTTATTAACACCTTATGATAGTAATGTACATTTGTTATAGTTCATGAAAGAACATTCTTAAATTTGTACTGTTAACCATAGTCATTATCCACAACAGGGTTCATTATATTATATAGTCCCATGTTTCAGCCTCCAGCTTTCCTTCTAGTGACATACACGACCCTGAACTTCCCTTTTCAACCACAATCACATGCACAATTCAGCGCTGTTAGTTTCCCTCACAATAATGTACTCCCATTACCTCTATTTCCAAACGTTTATTATCAACCTTATTGTAAATTTTGCACAATTTAAGCATCAGCTCCCCATTCACCACCCTTGTTCTATTTCCTGATAACCTATATTTGAGCTATTCAGTCCATGAGTTTGCTTATTATAATTAGTTCTTATTAGTAAGATCATACAATATTTGTCATTTCGTGTTTGGCGTATTTTACTTAACATAATGTCCTCAAGGTTCGTCCATGTTGTTGCATGTATCAGGAATTGATTTCTTGTAGATGAATAATTTTCCATTGTATGTATATACCACATTTATCTAAATGATGGACATTTAGATGGTTTCCATCTTTTGGCAACTGTGAATAATGCCACTATGAACATTGATGTGCATATTTCTGTTTGCATCCCTGCTTTCGTTTCTTCTGAGTATATACCTAGAAGTGGGATTGCTGGATCATATGGCAGTTCTATACTTAACTTCCTAAGGAACTTCCAAACTGTCTTCCACAGTGGCTCTACCATTTTACATTGAAGACACCAACTTTTGTTAATTCATCATCTAGTCCATCTCATTTGGGACTTAAATCTGATAGGGATTTGGAGTATAAGCACTTGGCAGGGATCAAGGGCTTGTTTTAGTGGGAACATGCTTTATTTTTTCTCTCTCAGGAATTTAAGCAAGAAGATAATGACACCTGCTATGTTCAAGGCATAGTACTAGGCACTGTACGTCTCTCCTGAGAAAGATTATTAAAGATTCACCATGATCCCTGTGGCAGCAGAAATTACTGTTTAAAAGCTGGAAAAAATGTGGTGGTGAAATCAGGAAGGAAAGATTCTGGTGTTGGTTTTTCTCTAAAAATGGAATTATATGATATGATGAGGAAAAAAATAGGTAAAACTTGGTCTGAGAAATTTGGTGCCGTACTGGTATCCTCCTGCCCTTGGAAGTCTCCCAGTTTAGTTGTAGCACAGCCAGCAGCACTATATAAGCTAAAAGGCAGCTGTGAAGATTTTGGGAGATAGTTATTGGTCTGAGGCAGCAATGATAAAGGGGTAGGTGTGGCAGTTCAGGTATAGCTTTTAGGTAGCCATTTGGAAAAGTGGAAGTTCATTTGGCCAGAGTGGAAATGGGATTGAGGGAGGTGGACAACCAAATTTATCCACTTGGTGACTGATCTAGCTTTAGAATAAGTTAGATTCACTTGTTTTGTAAATTATTTGCCATACCAATGTTAGTTGCAATAACAACAATAATAATAGCTAGTCCATTTAATGGGTGCTATGTGCCAGGTACTGTTAAGCACTTTACATACATCATCTCATTTAATTCTCACAACAACCCTATGAGGTAGTTATTATCATCCCTATTTTATACATGAGATATAAAATAACTGAAGTTTGAAAAGAAAAGTGACGTTAGTTTATAACTTTGGTCTTATTTTTACTAATTATGTGGTAGAACTTACTAGGCATCACTGTTTACACCCTCCCTCCCCCTATACCACTTTGTTGTTAAATAGGGAAAGAAAGACTTGAAATGCCACTTTGTGAAGATTAGGGCCTCTTGCTATGTAAGATTTGAAATCACAGACTTCTTGAGGTGGAAGGGGGTCTTAGGAATTCACATTTTACTGATAGAGGAACTGATGCCCAAAGGAATTAAACATCTTAGCTAAGGTTACTCAATGCTCTGGTGGGAGACAAGCCTTCTTTTAGGTCAGTTCTTGCCCATGGGCTAAAAATTCGAAAATATGCAAATTATAGGACTTAATATAATCATATATACTAAACATAAAACATTTTAGCCAACAATAAAAATATTCAAGATAAAACAATTTATTGACTTAAGGACATAGTTTCTGGTGATCGTTAACATTTCATAGCCATTTATTTGACAAGGAATTTGATTCAACAAATGCCATGTACTGTCAAGTGAGCAAGACACAGCAGTACCTGGTGGTTGATCACAACTTAGTGGAGGGACAGAAATGGGATCAAACAGTTAAAAACCATTCTCTTAAGACCAGTAGTACAGGCATGCACAAAGATCTAGGGTGCCTTAGAAATGTGTAGAGCAGAGGTTCTCAACTGGAGGATACCTGTGTACTCCAACAGATATTTGGCAATGTCTGGAGACATTTTCGATTGTCACAACAAGGGGGTGCCACTAGCATCTAGTGGGTAGAGGTCAGGGGTGCTGCTAGACTTCCCATAATGCACAGGCCAGCCCACCACAACAAATTATCTGGCACAAAATGTCAATAGGGTTGAGGTTGGAAAACCCTGGTATAGATGGAGCAAAATATTTCTTTAGGGGAGAAGGGGAGAGAGGGTAGAGCTTGGGGGGGGGGTTAGTTAGAAAAGTTTACTGAAGAAATAATAATCGGAGCATGAATTTACTGAAGAAATAATAATTGGAGCCTAGCAGAAGGGACAATGTGCAAAGCCACAGAAGCAGGGCATATTTAGGTAATCCCAAGCATTGGGGAAAAGATGTGAGAGTAAAGGCTGGACAGTTAGGCAGGAACTAGACATTCAGGAAAATATATTGATTTATGGGAATTACTGAAAGAAAAGCTACTTGGGTCTGTGGTGGCTCTTCATAGGACACTCATCTAGGTATCCATCTCTATGAGCTAAAACTGCTGAGGAAAACTGTGTGAAATAAGCCTTTTCTTTAACCTGCTTCTTTATGGCCTAGAGTTTTCCAGGCCTTTGTTACTTTCTGAGAGAGAGAGAGAGAAAGAGTCAGGGGCTGTCTCAATGGAATGTGAGCTCAGTGAGGTGAAATAACTCTCTATTAAAGCCACTCAGTTGGTGCCTCAATGCTGTGATGGAATTGTGAGCAAGGGTGAGGTGGTTATTTCTCATGCATTAGGCTTTAAGGCCCATGAGGATGTTGCTTATTTTCTCGTTTATAGAGGAGCCTACTCCAAAGATGGGCATTTGTGAACCTTAATATCAGACTACCACCATGAATCTAAATGAGTTGCCCTTTCCCCCCTCCAAAATAGGGTATGGGCAGGTTGGTCATTCCAATCAGGGTTTATCCATCATCTCCAGTAAGTGATGATCAAAGCAACTGACAAACTGTCACGGAATCTGCTAGAGCTCACTCTGACCTTGCCCCTTCTCCCCAGCTCCTGATCTTTTTTCTTCCTTCTGCCATGCTCTAAGCCTATTTCTCGCAAATTAACAGGCCCACGTTGTCTGAACAATCCAGATCCTGGTGAGCTCTGATGCAAGTGCCTGCCTCTGCCCCCTGGCGGCCTGATCATTGAGCTTCATGGAGGTGAGTTACTCTTTTCTACTCTTTTCTGTGCATAAAGTGGAAAACTGGATCACAGAAGGGGGTATAGATTTTGGAGCCTGAAAGGGAATTCGGGAAAATATTTAACTTGTGATAGCTTCTCCTATACTCTTCTCCAGGCCCAAGAATAACTGAGATATTAGATTAGAAAGCTGGTAGGAAAGTAATAAAATCCACCACAAAATTTAGAGAAAAATTAAACTAAATGCTATTAAAAAAACCTCAATTTCCTTACTAAGCTATTGGTTTTAGATTGAAAAAAAAAAGATGTATAACTTGGTTTGCTCCTTATAGAATCACATTTGATATTTTATATTTAAGGCATAGTTGATTTTCAAAGGAGTTAAACATTTTTTTTTTACCGGGAGGTCCTGGGGATTGAACCCGGGTCCCTCCATATGGGAGACAGACGCCCAACCAGTTGAGCCACATCCGACCCAGGAGTTAAACATTTTTAATTGAATTCTTTTGAGATATTTTCAGAGATGAAATAAAGGAAGTTACATTATTCCTTAGTGTTTTCTATATCATCAGAAAGGTAAAAGAAAATATTTACTACAATAAAGCTGAAAAAAAAACTCTAAAATTAACTGGCAAGAAATTTTGACACATGGGTCATTATTTTGACTTTTTTAAAGTTTAATTTAATTATATGTATATTAATCATTAAGATCAGGTTCTAATTTCCTCTACCACAGGGCATTTTGATTTTCTCTTACTTCTTTATGTCCTTAGCAGGCAAAGCAAATAGGTGTTTATAATTTCTATACGAAAAAATAAATACTATTGCCTATAGCTACTACACTCTTATTCCTTTAACACCAAGTCAGAAAATATAGACATTTTTCCATAGTAGTAAAATAACTGTGTGACAGTGAGCTTCTCATTATTTCAAATGTTTAAGCAGAGTCTGGAAAGGAGTGAATTAAATAACTTAAGATCTCTTTCAACTCTGAGAAGCTATGAGAAATAAACAAATTCAGAATCTTTCCTTCTTAGGTGAAAATAGCAGGACACCAGAAGCGTGGGTGTGTCTTGCTCTTGTGTTTGAGTTGGCTGTGCCATACAGTTTGACCGCTACAGATGAATTGGTTTTTTTCTGCTCTTAAGGTTAATTCTTCAGAAAATCTACCCATCAAAGTTTTAAAAACTTTAATACTCTGGAGGAATAAAAGCTGAAAAGCAACAAATGACGTCCTCTCAAATATTTTATTACCCATCATTTCAAAAATTCACAATCTAAAACTTCTCAGGAAAAAAAAAAAAAAGATCTCTGAGAAATAAGTGTTTCTACTGCAAGTCTCCAAGGATTTTACTGCTCTTTTTTCTCTGTGCTCTGAGCATGTGCGTGGTGGGTGGAAGAAAGGGGATAGGCTTTCTTAAGAAATGATTCCTTAGGCCAAGGGCTTTATAAGGGTGAATGTCAATCCCTAATTTAAAATTTCTGCTGGGCTCGGTTTCTCCTCCCTCTGCCTTAAGGTTAGACTTCCCCTAAAAGGGGCTGGCAGTGGGTGAGATTTCTTAAAAGATTTTAAGGTAGAGCAATTTCAGAATTTCTTTTGGTCTTCAGCTCTATTATCTATCTCTCACACTACAGAAGTGAGAACTTGTTTCTATTTTGCCTCACAAATTTGATCCATTTAATAAATTCAATTCCACAAAACATTCTGATTGACTCTCCACTACTCAGTGATTAGGAGAATAGGCTTTGGGGGCAGATAAACAGTTCAAAAATCCAGGTTCCAGCACTTAATAACTGTGTAACCTTGACAAGTTATTAAAATTCTCTGAGCTTCAGTTTCCTTAAAAATGGGGGTGAATAATACCTATCTTATAGGGTTGTTATGAAGATTAAATGAAATAATGTGTGTAAAGCATTTTGCACAGTGATGCTCAGTAACTATTAGCTAAAATGATTAAAATAATCTCTTTTAACTATAGAAGCTATATACCTGAAAGTCAGGGTAACTGCAAAACCTCAGTTGGCAAAATTGATTAACAATCAAATAACAATGAACTAAATAACATCAACAACCAATAACATTAAATATATATTTTCACATCATAAAATTCACTACTTTATTTTATTTTTTTTTAAAGATTTTATTTATCTATCCCCCCCTTGCTGCTTGTGCTCGCTGTGTCCATTTACTGTGCGTTTTTCTGTGTCCACTTGTCTCCCTTTGTTGCGCCACCTTGCTGCGTCAGCTCACTGCGCTGCAAGAGCCACCTCGCCTTCCGAGGAGGCCCCCCACATGGTAAATGGGAGCCCCATTGATTGAGCCACATCCGCTTCCCAAAATTCACTACTTTAAAGTGTGCAATTCAGTCGTTGATAGTATATTCATGAACTTGTGCAACTATCACCACTAATTCCAGAATATTTTCATCATCCCAAAAAGAAATTGCATACCCATTGGCAGCCACTCCCCATTCTTCCCTTACCCCAGCCCCTGGCAACCACTAATCTACTCTGAATATATATTTTAAAGCACATTGAATAAAATATCTAAATGGTATCCACTTCCAAAAGTTACCGCATTTACCAAGATTAAAGACAGCTCTGGTAGGTAACCCATCTCTTCAATCATTTTTAGTTGGCCAAGTTCACCTACAAGTTTTATCTTTTCAGAATGCATCTATTTTTAAAGTTTTCAAGATAGCCTTTATTGGCTTAAAATGCAATATTTTTCATATTTGCATATTCCCTGATAGGTATATTTTCTGAGTTTGGCCTTCTAAGCACATATTGAGAGGATAGAGAATAAACAGAATTTCTTTCTTCACTTCTACAAAATTGCCCACTCGGCCTATTACAGAAAATATAGTGATCCTTTTAAAAATCTCTTATCTTTTAGTTAATGAGACTTATATGAGTCATTCAGATGTAAAAAGATGGTAAATTTAAAAATTTCAGTGTACTATAGCCCTTATGGGAAACAATCTGACAGTTCTTCAAAAAGTTAAATATATAATTGCCATATAACCCAGCAATTCTACTCCTAAGAACTGAAAACAGAGACTCAAACAGATACTTGTACACCAATGTTGATAGCAGCATTATTCATAATAGCCAAAAGGTAGAAGCAACCCAAATGCCCATCAACTGATGAGTGGGTAAACAAAATGTGGTATCTATGTACTAGGGAACATTATTCAGCCATAAAAAGAAATGAAGTTCTGATACATACTACAACCTGGGTGAACCTCAAAAACATTATGCTAAGTGAAAGAAGCCAAACATGAAAGGGCAAATATTGTATATGTCCACTTATATGAAATATCTACAATAAACAAATTGATAGAGACAGAAAGTAGATTAGAGGTTACCAGGGGCTGGAAGGAAGAGGGAATGGGAAATTATTGCTCAATGGTAAAGAGTTACTGTTTGGGGTGATAAAAGGTTTTAGAAATGGATCATGATGATGGTTGCACAACAGTGTGGATGTAATTAATGCCACTGAACTGTACACAGCAAAATGGTTAAAATATCATGTTATATATATTTTACCATAATAAAAATTTAAGAATATGTTGGCATAAAGAGAACCCTAGGAAAGGAGATTAGAAATATCAGTTTGCAACATAATATCGAGAATTCTGAATTCTGGGGCACTTTTAAAAAAAAACACGAAACTTATTTTGGTACGCTATAAAAACAACAGGTTTTGGGGGCAGAGGATTATTATTAACTAGACTTTGCAATTGATTATATGGTGGAAAAGGAAGAAGAGAACACCCACAGCTAACTCAGATTTCGAAATTGAAAGATTGATGGTGCAATAAATAGAAATAGGGACGTCAAGAGAAGGAACTAATTTAGGGAGAAAAATTAGTTCTGTTTCAGTCGTGTTGATTTTCAAGGAGCCAGTCTAGGGCTTAGAGATGTTAGCTTGAGATGTAGATTTGGGAGTCACCTCTATAGAAGTTGTACATGAAGTCATGGGAATGAAAGACTCACTTGGAAAAAAGAGAGTATGTAGCTAGAAGAGAGATGAATGCAGACCATGGAGATTGCTTTTGTCTAAGAGAGTAAGAAGAGGAAGAGAAACCAGTCAAGACAGAGGCATGGTCAGAGGCAGAAGAACTAAGGCAGTGTAGCATCACAAGGGCCCAAGGAGAGACAATGTAAGTCAAGGAGCATGAAGATTGATAGTAAGTTATTATACGAGCATTTAGCAAACTCCTTGGTGAGCTTTAAGAAAATAGTTTCAATAGAATGCTGGGGTAGAGTTGATTACAGGGGGTTAAGAATTCTGTTACAAGAAGCAGAGATTCAGACAAATTATCTTAAGCAAAGAGGTAACCATTTACTATGAGGATAAACATTCATTCTTGCAACACATATGCAGAACCCGTACTATGGCAAGGTATTTTGCTTGGCCTAGGAATCCAGGAAGCCCCAAAAGACACTGTTGTGGTTAATGTAACACAGTCACTCTCCACATTTGTTTCTCTCTACAGTTCCTGTCTCTACTAACTGACTCTCTCTACCCTGAATCTCTTTATCTCTTCTGCTTTCTGTTTGACATTCAGTTCTTAGATTCAGTTTCTTTCCAACTCTCCTTGCCATGACCCTTTATGTCCAAAACTCTGACTCATGGCAATCTTTAAGCCCTTGCTCCTACTGTCAACTTTTTGATTCTCTCCTTGTTCCAGATTCAAATTTGTGAGAGGCTCTGATTTTCTCAGATCATCTTTTTGCATTAGGCCACATCTTGGGTTGTTGGACAGCCTATGGAATGGGTCAGAAGCCCACTTGTATTTGAATCAGCTGTGGATGACTCAAGGGGTAGAGGCCACATGGTATGTGTAGGTCTGTCCTTTCGCATGGACTACGGGAATGGCAGATACTGTGATTAACCCATTTTGTAAGTCTTGAGGATAAAAATTCACATGTACAAGGAAGAGAACATGGTATTTTCTATAACCCTGCTTAATACTGACTTTGAGTCTGTTCCTGTGGATTGGAGAAAAATTGTCATCATTGAGGAGAGGCACCCATACTGATTACTGCTGAATGTCTATGGTCAATATGGTGTATTGAGGACATGTTGCGATACCTCTCCTTCCTTCCTTCTTCCCTCAGTCCCTCCCTTCCATCCTTCCATTTAAAAACCTGCATTTATTTTAGTTCTTTTTTCTTTTTGGCCTAACAAATCTTTCTAGCATACCATCCAATGATTAAAACCTGGATTTTTTTCTTTTTTAAAATTAATTAATTTATTTTTAAACTATTTTAAAAGAAGTTTTAGATTATAGAAAAGATATATAGAAAATATAGGGGATTCCCATATACCCTACCCACACCTCTTCTCACATTTTCCCCTATTAATAACATCTTTCATTAGTGTGGTACATTTGTTACAATTGAACAAATATTGAAGCATTGCTACTAACCATGGTCTATAGTTTACATTATGATTTACACTTTGCACCATAAAGTTTTATAGGCTTTGACAAAATGTGTAATGGCCTGAATCCGTCAATGCAATATCAAGAAGAATAATTCCGATATCCCCAAAATGCCCCACGTTCCACCTATTCTTCCCTTCCCTTCCCCTTAGAACCTCTGGGGACCACTTTCTTTATATCAATGTTACAAGTTCTTTCATTACTAGAATAATAAGTCTACCTTGGTCCATGGTTGTATTCCCCCCCCCTTATATTTGTTCATTCCTCAATCTTGAGGATTTTGGGATAGTGATGCCCACTCTGCTTCTGAGCGAGAGGGGCTTAAATCCCATGGGGCAGATGGATGGAACTGTCTTGCTTGCAGTTGTAGATACTGTCTGTTTTTTGGGATGGGCAAGTGTCCATCATCATTTTGTTAGTTGTCCTGGGAGAGTCTGATGAACTGGAGAGTAGGTGTTGGCTGCAACTCTGTTGAGATTCAGGGCTCATCCCACTTCTTTCATACACACACACTTTTTTCTAAATACATAGAAAAGAAAGTGTAAAAATAATTTAAGCTTTGGTTTTTAAATGGTGGATAAAACAGTGATTTTTTTCCCCCTTCTCTCAGAAACTCATCCTTCTTTCACTCAAAACTACAAGGAAAATGAAAAAAAAAAAAAAAACAGACCAAAAGAACCTCTATTTTCAACGAAGCTAGAGACATCTGTAAACCTGATTATAATGTAAGAGGAAGGACTGCCAAATATAGCGAAAGGATGCCCAGAGCTACAGACCTTAGACAAAGCTAGAGGGACATAGTTCTCCAAAGATAGGCTCCATTCTGAGGGTCAAGACTCAAGGGCCTTGTTTACAACAAAAAGGATAGGCTAGTTCTAAGGGCTATAAGAACTCATGCATATACTGTTTAATAAAGAAAACCTCAACTATGACCCTGCCTCCAAACTCACACAAACCTTTTGCAAATAGCTGATTCAGGAAGAACTCTCATTCAAAGATATTTAAAGAAATAAAACACAGAGTAGCATCCATAAAATAAAAATGGGAGAAAATGTTTAGGACAAAGCACAGAGAGCTATGGAGTTAGAAATATGAAAGAGAAATGAAGAGAATTGGAGACTAGAGTGAGACACTCTGATAGTTGTCTGATAGGAGTTTCAGAAAAGAAACTAGAGAGATGGGTAGAGAGATAATATTAAAAGAGAAAATGGCTATATTAGGTCCTGACAGCAAGACCCAGGTTTGGGATGACCAAGTGTATGGGATAAGGAACACAGGCTGTGTGGGAAATTATGGAGCAAAGGTCTAGGGACTCAGAACATTATTTAGCCATAAAAAGGAATGAAGTTCTGAGACATGCTACAACATGGATGAACCTTAAAGACATTATGCTAAATGAAATAAGCCAGAACAAAAGGACAAATATTTTATGAGTTCACATATATGAAGTATTTAGAATAAGCAAATTCACAGAGACATAAAGTAGATGAGAGGTAACCAGGGACTGGAGGAAGGGGAATGGGAAGTTATTGCCTAATGGGTAAAAAGTTTCTAATTTGGGTGATGAATAAGTTTTGGTAATGGATGGTGGTGGTGGTAGCACAACACTGCAAATATAACTAATCTGACTGAATTGTTTAATCTTAAAAATGATTAAAATGTCAAATTAAAAGTGAAAAATAAAAAACAGTTTTAAAAAGATCTAGGGACTCAAGCCAAAGCATTTGGAAAGAAAGAAGTCAGAATCTAGATATGGGATAGAGCAAAAAAGTAGTCATTGATGAGAATCCAATTTGATCATGAGGCAAAGGATTTTTAGCCATATTCTCCTGGCTAGAATAAATCTGAGCATGAGTGGCTCTAAACCCATAAACAGAGGCAAATATAAACATCCAAATGGGAAAGGGGGATTAGGAATGCGGAGAAAAGCAGTTCTGATTATTCACATTCACAAGGGAAGACACAGCAAATGGAGGTATCGCTAGCCTTAGGGTTAGAATTCTTTGAATTTTCTTGATTCTACCACTGATTTGAGTGTTAAAGCAAGTTCATATACCTCTGAGCTTGAGTTTACTTCTAAGGGCAGGAGAGTAACCCCTGGACCAACCTTGGGGAATTCTGCCTCTGAAAGAATTTTCTGTCTATATTTGTTTTAAATTTTTCAAATTTCAGAGGGAAATGATAAAGAAATTGAAAATATGGTATATATACATTTAGTATTTCCTTTCCCCCCATAATAATGTTCCTCACTTTTGTCTGCTAAAGACCTGATTGTTCAAGTCCTACCTTAGACCTCTCTCCTAGAAGTTTCCTCTGACCACACCCCTTAGTCAAAGTCCATCTATAATGGTCACCCCCCCCCCCCACCAAACATACTTATCTCGAGCATACAAATTATCCTCCTACTTTAAGGATTCTTATTTCAGTTCCATTTTTATTTCTTGGATCACTGCTTGTCAGCTTTAGCATCTAGGGGAGTATTAGAATACATGGGACAGGTCATGGTGTATGCTGAGAGCAATGGATGCTGGCATCTGAAGGTCCAGGGGTAGGCAGGGTCATTCCAGGAATTCTGGCAGAAAACTTGGCAGGAAGCAGAGCCCACAATCCTTGATCCTGGGCAGTCAATGGTGATGACAAGATCCATCACACAGCTAAGTCAGACAAGCTCCATGAAGCCCCTGAGTGCAAGAAAAAGTATTGTCTGTGAGATGAAACTCCAGACTTGTTTTCAGACCAGGCCTTTCCTGGTTTCAGAACATAGTGAGGCCCATCCGATGGCTGGTGCTTAGATGAAATGGGATGAGGGCAATTGGGATGGGATAGGAGGGACATACAACCTTAGACCCATGTAATGGAGGGCATTTTCATGGGGCCCATGTTTTGACGGTCCCACTCTGATCCTCCTCCAGCTATGTTCCTTTGTGTACAAAGAGACCATAGGATCACAGGGACATACCCATTTAGAGCTTGTGCCGCCTTCTACTTTCTAGATCACACTCTAGGTATCCAGGACTGTGGAAGTCTACACCAAAAGATTCTAAGCCTACTGCTGGGCCCCGACAACTGTCTTTGCATTACCAGTCACCTCCATGCCATGCCACTGGCAATGTATGCACCTATCAGCGTGCGGTATGGCTAAAGGGCAGGTGTGTGTGTGTGCATACATGTGATTGGTCATGGGCTGGGTTTTCCATATACATGCTTATGACATCTGGCTTCTTTCTGTGGCTTTCTCTGTCTGAATTTCATTGTGCATATGAAGGACTCCAATAATCTGGATTATTATCAGTTGCACCACACCTTAACTGAAGTAACATCTTCCAGAGATCCTATTTACAATGGATCCACACCCACCAGAATGTGTACCGAAACCTAGAACATGTCCAAACTGGGGTACACAATTCAATCCACCAAAATTTGTCATAGGTCTGTTCAGATTTTCTATTTCTTGTTGAGTCAGTTTTGGCAGCTTTAGCGTGTCTAAGAATTTATCCATTTTATTTAGGTTATCTCATTTAGTGGTATACAAGAGTATTCTTTTATAATACTTTTTATTTCTGTAAGGTCTGTACTAAGGTCCCCACTTTGATTTCTGATTTTAGTAATTTCAGTGCTCTTTTTTTCTTGGTCAGTCTAGTTAACGTTTTATAAAAAAAAAAATTTTTTTTAAAGGCTGGTTTTTGAGTCTTTTCAGTGTAGCCCCCCCCCCCTTTTAAGATTTATTTTATTTACTTTATTTTTCTTTATTTATGCCCCCCTTCCTCTAGATGGTTCGCTTGTCTTCTGCTCATCTTCTCCAGAAGGCATGAGGAACCGAACGCTGGACCTCCCACATTAGAAGCAAGTACCCAACAGACTGGGCCACACCCGCTTCCACAGGATGTGGTGTCTGCTGGCCTGTGGCCTCTGCAGCAGGGGCGGAGTCTAGCTCGCTGTGGTGGGAGGCGGCTTTCTAGCTCTTTGTGGCGGTGGGTGGCGTATGCTCGTCTTCTTTTTAGGAGGCACCGGGACGAACCTGGGACCTCCCATGTTGTAGGCGGGTGTCCAAGTGGTTGAGCCACATCTGCTTTCGGTTTGTCAATTTTGTTGAAATTTTTAAAGAACCAACTTTGAAATTTTAAAGAATTAACTTTCACTGATTCTATTGTTTTTCTATTCTCTATTTTATCTCCATTCCAACCTTTATTATTTCCTTCCTTCTGCTAACTTTGGGTAAAATTTGCCCTTTTTTTCAAGTTTAAATTTTAATGTTAGTTTATTGATTTTGGATTTTCTTTTTCTTTTCTTTCTTTAAACATCAGCATTTATAGGCATAAATTTCCCTCTGAGCACTGCTTTTCCTGCATCCTGTAAGTTTTGGTATAGGAGTTTGTTAGAAATGCAAATTCCTGAGCTTCTCCTCTTCAATAGGAATCTGCATTTTTTAAAAAGGAGGTACCAGGACCTCGTACATGCAAAGCAGATACCCAAACCATTTAGCTACATCCGCTCCCTGTTTTTTCTTTTGTTGCTTATGCTTTGGTTGTAAAGTCTAGGAAGCCATTGCTTAACACAAGTTCTTAAAGATGCTTCCCTATGTTTTTTTCTAGGAAATTTAATAGTTCTGTTTCTTATATTTAGGTCTTTGAACCATTTTGAGTTGATTTTTGTAAGTGTGGGTTAAGCAAGATGGTGGGTGATGTTTGTGAGGATTCAGCCTTCCTCTTCCCTCTTCAGGCTCTGTTGGTCCAGCTTCTTCCCATCTCAGCTGTAGGCTGGCATAAGGCTCATCTCTCTTCCCAGGGCTCATGTCTTTCTGGGCTCGGCTGCTCTTCACAAGGTCAGCTGTAAACTAATAGGTGAATGGCTTATCTCTCTTCCCAGGGCCTCTGCCATGTCTATGGAGCTGCCTATCTTCCTCTGTGCTCTTCTGTGTATCTAATTCTGTGTGTCTCCTTGATTGAGTATCCATTTATATAGCTCACAGAGAGGATGGACACTCAAACTGAGTCACCCTAATGCTTCAACATGTGGCAACAGAGTTTGGTAAGGAAGTAATCTTGAGCTAGATTCTTTAGGGCCTTGTAACTGTAAGCTTTTACCCCAAATAAATACCTTTTATAAAAGCCAACAGATTTCTGGTACTTTGCCTCAGCACCCCTTTTGGCTGACCAATACAGTGGTATTTTCATTTTCATTTGCCTCAAGATATTTTCTAATTTCCCTTGTGACTTCCTCTTTACCCATTAGTTGTTTAAGAGTATGTTGTTTAATTTCCACATATTTGTAAATTTTCCATTTCTCCCTCTGTTGTTGGTTTCTAGGTTCATTCAATGTGGATGGAGAAGATACACTGTATGATTTCAATATTTTTAAATATTTTGAGTCTTGTTTTTTGACCTAAGATATAGTCTATAGTAGAGAATGATCTATATGTGCTAGAGAAGAATGTGGGGAAGCGGCTGTGGCTCAATCAGTAGGGCTCCCGTTTACCATATGGGAGGCCCCGGGTTCGGTTCCCGGGGCCTCCTGGTGAAGACAAAGCCCGCCCGCACGGTGTGGTTAGCTGACCCAGCGAGCACAAGCAGCAAGGGGGGGATAAATGAATAAATAAATAAAATCTTAAAAAAAAAAAAAAAAGAGAAGAATGTGTTGCTTGGGGTTTTCTATATATGTCTTTTAGGTCTAGCTGATTTAGAATATCATTCAAGTCTTGTATTTCCTTATTTCTCTTCTGTATAGATGTTCTATTCATTATTGAAAATGGCATACTGAGATCTACTATTAATGTAGAACCGTGTATTTCTCTTTTCAAATCTGTCAATATTTGCTCCATATATTTTGGAGCTCTTCTGTTAGGTTTATATATATTTATAATTTTTATGTCTTCTTGTTGAATTGACCCCTTTATCAGTATATAGTGGCCCTCTTTATCCCTCATAACAATTTTTGTCTTAAAGTCGATTTTATCTGATATTTTATAGTCACCTAGCTCTCTTCTGTTTATAGTATGCATGCAATATCTTTTTCCATCCTTTCACTTTCAACTTGTTTGTGTATTTGGATCTAAAGTTAAGTCTCTTGTAGATTGCATATGGTTGGGCCATGATTTTTCTTTCATCCATTCTGCCAGTCTCTTCCTTTTAAATGGAATACTTAACCATTTTACATTTAAAGTAATTATCAATAAGGTAGGTGTGACAGTTTGAAGTTCTTTTATGAATCCCAAAAAGAGAAAGATTATGTTTTTGAACTAATCCATTCCTTTGAATGTGAGACTCTTTTGATTGGATTTCATCAGTGCAGTGTGACTCAGGTTGTCTTCGCCTTCTTACTGGGTCTGATATAAACAGAGACACAGAGAGAGACAGACACACACAGAGAAAGGAAGCTGCCAAATTATACTGATACTGTTATGTGATAAAGGGGAATGCATGAAAAGAGAGAAGTCCCTAGAGGCTGAGAGATGTCCCAGAGTCTGGAATAGAGTCACGGAAAGAGGCCCCCAAGGGGCTGGGCCCACAGAGCAACCCATGGCTGAGGAGATGAGTCCTGCCATGTGCTTGATAGCCACATGGCAGGGCACCAGAATCGATAGTTGATGACTTTTGTGAGAAAGCTTTTTTTTTTTTTTTCTTTTTTTTTACATTTCTCAAATGTAATGGATACATATAAAATTTTTTTTTGAATCAAACAATATGTTACACAATATATTTGGTTCATAGTAACACATTCATATAGTATTTGTCCTTTTGTGTCTGGCTTGCTTCACTCAACATAATGTCCTCCAGGTTCATCCATGTTGCCATATGCTTTATGACTTCATTTCTTCTTACAGCTGCATAATATTCCATCGTGTGAATAGACCACAGTTTGTTTATCCATTCATCTGTTGATGGACACCTGGGTTGTTTCCAACTTCTGGCAATGATGAATAATGTGTCTATGAACATCAGTGTGCAGATGTCTGTTCGTGTCACTGCTCTCAGTTCTTCTGGGTATATACCCAGTAGTGATATTGCAGGGTCATGTGGCAAGTCTATATTCAACTCCTTTAGCAACTGCCAAACAGTCCTCCATAGTGGTTGTACCATCCTGCATTCCCACCAACAGTAAAGAAGTGTTCCTATCTCTCCACATCCTGTCCAACACTTGCAGTTCTCTGTCTTTTTAATAGTGGCCATTCTGATAGGTGTGAAATGATATCTCATTGTAGTTTTGATTTGCATTTCCCTAATCATGAGTGATGTGGAGAATTTCTTCATGTGTTTTTTTTTTTTTTTTTTTTTGCCATTTGTATTTCTTCTTCGGAGAAATGTCTATTCAAGTCTTTCTCCCATTTTTTAATTGGGTCATTTGTCTAGAAAGCATCTTTGATGGTGCCTTGGTCTGGCATTTCAAGGCCTCAGAAATGTAAATAAATTTCCTTTATAAAAGCCAACACATTTCTGTTTTTTTGCATCAACAGCCCTGTGGCAAATTAAGACAGTAGGATTTATGTTTGCTTTTCTGCTTTCTTTTGCTATTTGTTTTCCATGTCTTATATGTTTTTTTAATGGATTATTTTTTTATAAAATTGTATTGAAGTATATCACTATACATGAACGTACATAAACAAGTGTACAGTAAAAGTTGTGAATTTACAAAACAAACATGCAGGGCTTCCATACATCATACCAACACCAACAGTTTGCATTGCTGTGAGACATTTGTTAGAAGCTATGAAAGAGCATCATCAAAATATTACTACTAACTATAGCCCATATCTTACATTTGGTGTATTTTCCCCCCAGCCCACCTGATTATTATCACCCTGTATTAGTATTATATATTTGTTATAGTTCATGAGAGAACTTTCTCATATTTGTTCTGTTATATTTATACTATTAACCACAATCTTCATCTACCACCAAAATCACTGTGTTATACATTCCCTAGATTATTCTCTAACTTCCTTTCAATTGACATTTATGTCCACAGACTACCCCTTTCAGCTACAATCATATTATAAATCAGCAGTGTTAGTTAGACTCACACTAATGTGTTACCATCAACTCTATTCATTTCCACGCTTTTACAGTTAAGCTTATTAAAAATTCTACATACATTAAGCATCAGCTCCCATTTTCAACCCACATTTGATCTCCTAGTAAGCTATACTCATGAAGCTTAACTCTGTGGGTTTACTCATTGTATTTAGTTCATATTAGTGAGACCATACAATTTTTGTCCTTGTGTGTCTGGCTTATTTCACTCAACAAAATATCCTCAAGTTTCATCCATGTTGTCATATGCATTCCAATTTAATTTCTTCTTACAGCTGAATAGTATCCCATTGTATGTATATAACATGTTTTGTTTATCCATTCATTGGCTGATAGACACTTGGGCTGATTCCATCATTTATTTATTTTTAAATTTTAATTTAATTTAATTTTTATTTATTTATTTATTTATTGAGGAGGAGGTACCAGGGATTGAACCTGGGACCTTGTACATGGAGAGCAGGCACTCAACCACCGAGCTACACACTTGCTTCCCTCATCTTTTAGCAACTGTGAGTCATGCTGCTATGATCAGTATGCAAATGTTAGTTCGTGTACTTGCTTTCAGTTGTTTTGAATATATTCCTAGTATCAGGATTGCTGGATCATATGGTAGTTCTATAGCTTCTTGAGGTACTGCCAAACTGTCTTCCACAGAGGATGCACCATTCTACATTCCCACCAATAGTGAAGGAGTGTTCCTATTTCTCCACAGCCTCTCTAGCACTTGTAGTTTTCTGTTTTTTAAATAATGACCATTCTATAAGATGTGAAATGGTATCTCATTGTAGTTTTGATCTGCATTTTTCTAATAGCTAATGATGCTGAACATTTTTTCATGTACTTTTTGGCCATTTGTATTTTTTCTTTGGAAACATGTCTAATTATTCAAGTATATTGCCCATTTTTAAATTGGGTTGCTTGTCTTTTTATTGTTGAGATGTATGATTTCTTTTTATAACATGGATATCACACCCTTATTGGATATGTGGTTTCCAAATATTTTCTCCCATTGAGTAGGCTGCCTTTTTACTTCCCTGACAGTCTTTTGAAGAAGAAAAGTGTTTAATTTTGAGGAGGTCCTATTTATCTGTTTTTTCTTTCTTTGCTCATGCTTTAGTTGTAAGGTTTATGAAACTACTGCCTACCACAATATCTTGAAGATGCTTCTCTACATTTTCTTCTAGGAGTTATATGGTTGTAGCTTTTATATTTAGGTCCTTGATCCATTTTGACTTAATTTTTGAATAAGGTGTGAGATGGGTGTCATCTTTCTTTCTTTTGGATTTGGATATCCAGTTCTCACAGCACCATTTGTTGAATAGCTGGGTGGGCTTGATAACCTTGTCAAAAATTACTTGACCGTATATGTGAGGGTCTATTTCTCAATTCTCGATTTGGTTCCATTGGTCAATATGTCTACCTTCATGCCAGTACCATGCTGTTTTTACCACTGTAGTTAAGTAATATGCTTTAAAGTCAGGAAGGGAGAGTCCTCTAACTTCGTTCTTTTTAAGATCTTTTTGTTTTTTCGGGGCCCCTTATTCTTTCAGATAATATTAATAACTGGCTTTTCCATTTCTGCAAAAAAGGCTGTTGGGATTTTTATTGGGATTTCATTGAATCTGTAAATCAGTTTGAGTAAGATTGACATCTTAATGATATTTAGTCTTCCAATCTATGAACACAGAATGTCCTTCCATTTATTTAGGTCTTCTTTGATTTATTTTAGCAATGTTTTGTAATTTTCAGAATATAGGTCCTTTATGTCCTTGGTTAAATTTATTCCTAAATATTTGATTCTTTTATTTGCTGTTATAAATGGAATTTTTTTCCTGACTTCTACTCAGATTGCTCATCAGTAGTGTATAGAAATGCTACTGATTTTTGCATATTAATCTTGTATCCCACCACTTTGCTGAATTTGTCTATTAGTTCTTGTAGCTTTGTTGTGGATTTTTCGGGATTTTCATATCAGCAAACAGCAAAAGTTTTACTTCTTCCTTTCCTATTTGGGTGCCTCTTACTTCTGTTTCTTCCCTAGTTGCTCTAGCTACAACTTTTAGTACAATGTTGAATAACAGTGGTGACAGTGGGCATCCTTGTCTTGTTCCCATTCTCAGTAGGAGATCTTTTAGTCTTTCCCCATTGAATACAATGCTAGCTGTGGGTTTTTCAATATACACTTTACCATGTTGAGAAAGCTTCCTTCTATTCCTCTCTTTTGGAGTGTTTTGTTTTTTATTTTTAATCAAGAAAGGATGCTGTATTTTATCACATGCATTTTCTGTGTCAATCGAGAGGATCATGTGGTTTTTCTTTTTAATCTATTAATGTGGTTTATTACACTAATTGATTTTCTTGTGTTGAACCACCCTTGCACACCTGAGATAAAACCCACTAGATTATGGTGTGTGATTTTTTTAATGTGCTTTGGATTCGGTTTGCAAATATTTTGTTGAAGATTTTTGCATCTATAGTCATTAGAAAAATTGGTCTGCAATTTTCCTCTTTTGTAATATCTTTATCTAGTATTGGTTTTGGGGTGAAGTTGGCTTCATAGAATAAGTTTGGTAGTGTTCCTTCCTATTCAATATTTTGGAAGAACTTGAGCCAGATTGGTATTAGATCATGTTTGAAGGATTGGTAGAATCAATGAAGACATCTGGTTCTGGGCGTTTCATTTTTGGAAGGTTTCTGATGACCATCTCTTTACTTGTGATTGGTTTGTTGAGGTCTTCTATTTCTTCTAGGGTCAGTGTAGGTTGTTTGTGTGTTTCTAGGACTTTGTCCATTTCATTGATGTTGTCTAATTTGTTGGTGTACAGTTGTTCATAGTACCCTTTTATGATCTCACTTATTTCTGTGGGGTTAGTGGTAATGTTAACTTATTAACATGGCTAATTAATGTTAATAAGTTAACATTAATTAACATTAAAAACTAATGTTAACTTAACCCTCTTATGATCTCACTTACTTCTGCGTGGTAAATCTCATTTCTGATTTACTTTGCGTCTTCTCTCTTTTTTCTCTTTGTTAGCCTAAGGGTTTGTCAATTTTGATCTTCTTGAAAACCAACTTTGATTTTGTTGATTCCGTTTTTTTCCAATTTCATTTATTTCTGCTCTGATCTTTATTATTTCTTTCCTTTGGCTTAGTTTGGGATTAGTTTGCTGTTCTTTTTCTAGTTCCTCCAGGTGTGCAGTTAGATCTTCAATTTTACCTTTTCTTTTTTAATGTAAGCATTGAGGGCTGTAAATTTCCCCCACCATTGCCTTTGTTGTATCCCATAGGTTTTGATATGTTATGTTCTCGTTTTCATTTGTATCAAGATATTTACTGATTTCTCTTGCAATTTCTTCTTTGACCCACTGATTATTTGAGTATGTTATTTAATCCCCATATGTTTGTTAATTTTCCTCTTTTCCATCCAATATTTATTTCAAGCTTAATTCCATTGTGATCAGAGAAAGTGTTTTGTATAATTTCAGTATTTTTAAATTTATTGAGACCTGTCTTGTGACTCAACATATGGTCTATCCTGGAGAAGGATCCACAAACATTTGAGAAGAGTGTATATCCTGCTGTTATGGGGTGTATGGCAGTTTGAGATTATTTTATGAATCCCCAAAAAAGAAAGATTATGTTTGTAAGATAATCTATTCCTCTGGGTGTGATACCCTTTGATTGTTTTAAGTTCAGCTGAATTGTCTTTGATTAGCTTACCTGTCAAGATTAGGGCTTTTGATTTGACTATGTCAGTGGGTGTGACTCAGGTTGAGTCCCCGCCCCCTTGCTGGGTCTGCTATAAATGGATACTCACACAGACAGACACACAGGAGAGAGAGTTCTGTCATTTTTGATCCTGCCATGTAATAGAAAGGAGAAGGCTTGGGCAGCTGGGGCCTCCGGGATAGTTGGGCCATTTACTTGATAGTTTATAGATGACCTTGGGAAGACAGCAGAACAGCTGAGATTGAAATAGAAGGCCCAGAAAGAAACAAGCCCTATGCCAGGAGAGAGAGGATTACAGGATCACTTAAGCACAAAGCCTCAAGAGGCTGGACCCATGGAGCCTAAATAGGAAGATAAAACCCAAAGGGGAAGGCAGAGACCAGCCACAGATGGGCGACCATCTGCTTCAATACGTGGCAACTGACTTGAGTGAGAAAGCAACCTCAAGTTGGACTCTTCAGGGCCTTGTAACTGTAAGCTTTTACCCCAAGTAAATACCCTTTATAAAGCCAACAGATTTCTGGTACTTTGCATCGGCACCCCTTTGGCAGACTAATACAGGGTGTAAGGCTCTATAAATGTCTGTTAGGTCTAGTTCATTTATCATATTATTCAAGCTCACTGTTTCTTATTTATCCTCTGTTCAGATGTTCTATCCAATGCTGAAAATGGTGTATTGAAGCCTCCAAATATTATTGTAGAGACATCTAGTTCTCCCTTCAGTTTTGCCAGTGTGTGCCTCATATATCTTGGGGCACCCAGGTTAGGTGCATAAATATTTATTATAGGGGAGTGGATGTAGCTCAAGTGGTTGATTGCCTGCTTCCCATGTATGAGGTCCTGGATTCAATTCTAGGTTCCTCCTAAAAACAAACAAATGAAAAAAACAGCTCTCACTGGGGAGTGGATGTAACTCAGTGGTTGAGCACCTGCTTCCCATGTACAAAGTCCTGGGTTCAATCTCCAGTACAGAAAGAAAGAAAGAAAGAAGGAAAGGAAGGAAGGAAGGAAGGAAGGAAGGAAGGAAGAAAGAATAAAATAGTTATTCCTTCTTGGTGAATTGACACTTTTATTAATATATAATTACCTTCTTCATCTCTTATAACAGTGTTGCATTTAAAATCTATTTTGCCTGATATTAGTATTGCTACTCCAGATCTTTTTTCGTTACTATTTGCATAGAATATCTTTTCCCAACCTTTCACTTACAACCTGATTGTGTCCTTATGTCTGAGGTGAGTCTTTTGTAGACAGCTTATAGATGGCTCATATTTATTTTTTATCCATTCTGTCAGCCTATGTCTTTTGATTAGGGAATTCAAGACATTAACATTCAATGTTATTACTGTAAAGGCATTACCAACTTCATCCATTTTATCCTTTGGCTTTCCATTGTCATATCTTACTACTGTCTGTCTTTTTACGTTTAAGTTACCCTTCCTAATACTCTTCACTTCTACACTCTTCTCCAAGTCTCTCACCCTTGTCTTTTCCTTTCAGGCTGCAAAACTCCCTTTGGTATCTCTTGTAAATCCAGTCTACAGTAACAAATTCTCTCAGTTTTTGTTTATCTGTGAAGACTTTAAACTTGCCCTCATTTTTGAAGGGCATTTTGCCAGATAAAGAACTTTTGGCTGGCAGTTTTTCTCTTTCAGTACCTTAAATACATCATATCACTTTCTTCTTACCTCTGTGGTTTCTGATGAGAGATCAGCACTTAATCTTATTGAGGTTCCCTCGTCTGTGATGCATTGCTTTTCTCTTGCTGCTTTCAGAATCCTATTTATCTCTGGTATTTGTCATTCTGAATAGTAGGTGTCTTGGAGTAGGTCTATTCTGATTTATTCTGTTTGGATGTGTCTTGGATTTTGATATTTATGTCTTTCATAAGGGTTGGGAAGTTTTCAGTAATTATTTAATCAAATATTATTTCTGCTCCTTTTCCATTCTCTTGTCCTTCTGGGAACACTGATGATGTGTATGTTTGTGCATTTCATGTTGTCATTCAATTCCCTGAGACCCAGTTCCATTTTTTCCATTCTTTTCTCTTGCTTTTCTCCTGTCTTTTCAAGTTCAGTTGCTTACTCCTCCAATTCCCTAATTCTGTCTTCCATCAATCCAAATTTGCTGTTATATGCATCTAATGTATTTTTTTTAGGAGGTACTGGGGATAAAACCCAGGACCTGTAATTGGAAACCAGGCATTCAACCGCTTGAGTTACATCTGCTCCCTCTAATGTATTTTTAATTTCATCCTATTGTGTCTTTTATTCCCAAAAGCTGTTACTTTTCTTTTCAGGCTTTCAAATTGTTCTTTATGCTCACCCAATGTCTTCTTATCCTTTATCTCTTTAGACATATTTTCCTTCAACTCCTTGAATTTATCTAGGAGCTTTGTGTGATTATCATTGATAAGTTGTCTTAAATTCTGTGTCTCATCTGGATTTTAGTTTGTTTCTTTGGCTGGACCATCTCTTCCTGTTTCCTAGTATGGCTTGTAATTTTTTGCTGATGTCTAGGCATCTGAATATGTTGGTGAATTTACTCTGATAGTCAGTTTCTCACTCTTACCTACTGGTTTTGTTTTATGACTTTTCTTTGATTGTTGGTTCAGCTTATTACATGCCTTTAAAATTGCCCAGCTCAAGTTACCAAGATAGGGCCAGGAACTCACTAATGGGGTGCGGTTCCACTCCAAGGGGTTTGGGAAGAGAGACACCTAAAAGCAGTTTGGTATCAGAGGCACCTAAAAGTGATTTTTCTCCTTGCAGTGTCCTGGCTGGCCAGCAAATAGCTTTCGCTGGCAAATCTTTCCATAGAGGAATCTCTTCCAATCTCCACTTGCCTGTGATTCTGGTGTGGCCAGAGCCGAGATTCAAAGTGGGCTCTGCTGGCCAAATTCACTGAAGAGAACCACTCTTTGCCCTCTGCTGTACCCTCTTTTCCCAGGAAGGAAGATGTCTGTTCCCCTCTCAGTTGGCTGCAGTGGTCCATGGGTTTTATTCCGGCTGTTGCCTTGAGTGTGGTGGATGGGTACCAGTCTGGCCTGTGGGGGTTAGCAACTCATGGTATTCATTTCGGCTTCTTCATTTCTCTGTCCCACACCCTCCTGGAGGATGCACAGCACTCTGCTGGTCTGGAGATCCCCATATCACTTCCCTTGGATAGCTTTTTGCCCTTCCTCCATTGTTTTTGTGAGTTGAGCCCTGACTACATATTCCAACACCATTTTCTATCTTATATGTTTTTTTCCTTCTCAATTTTGCCATTACTCCTTCTGTTGTGATTAATTGATTTTTCTAGTGTATTCTTTTGATTTCCTTCTTATTTTATTTTTCTGTACTTTATTTTTAATTTAGTTTTTTTTTTTTTTTTTACCTAGTGATTACTTTGGGGATTACAATTAACAGCTTAACTTTATAATAATCAAGTTTGAGGGAGGCGGCTGTGGCTCAATCAGTGGGGCTCCCGTTTGCCATATGGGGGGCCCCAGGTTCGGTTCCCGGGGCCTCCTGGTGGGGGCGGGCCTGCCCGCACAGCGTGGTTGGCTGACCCGGCGGGCACGGGCAGCAAGGGGGGGATAAATGAATGAATAAATAAAATAAAAAATCTTAAAAAAATAAAAAAATCAAGTTTGAATTCGATAGTGGACAAAACTCTGTTGCTTTATGCTCCATGGCCTTAATGTTGTTGTCACAAATTACACATTTATTCATTGTATGTCCATTAACATAGATTTATAATCATTGTTTTATACATTTGTCTTTTAAATTACATAGGGAAAAAAAGAGGCATTACAAGCCAAAAACGCAGTAATACTGGCTTTTTAGCTCTACTTACATAGCTACATTTACTGTTGTTCTTCAAGTTACTTTCTAGTGTCCTTTGATTTCAGCCTGGAGAAGTGCCTACAGCATTTTGTGTAGAGCAGGTGTACTAGTGATGAACTTCCTCAGTTTTTATCTGAAAATGTTTCAATTTCTCCTTCATTTTCTTCTTATTATTTTAGTATATTTTTTTATTGAAGTCTATCATTCATACATGAAAATACATAAACAATAAGTGTATAGTAAAAGTTGTGAACTTACAAAATAAAAATGCATAACATTATACAGGGATACCATACATCACCTCTCCACCAAAACCTTTCTTTTTTTTTTTTTTTTTTAAAGATTTTATTTATTTATTCATTTATCCCCCCCTTGCTGCTTGTGCTCGCTGGTCAGCTAACCACGCCGTGCGGGCGGGCCTGCCCCCACCAGGAGGCCCCGGGAACCGAACCCGGGGCCTCCCATATGGTAAACGGGAGCCCTACTGATTGAGCCACAGCCGCTTCCCCAAAACCTTTCTTTGTTGTAAAACACTTATTACAAAGTGTGTAAGAGCAGCATCAAAATATTACTACTAACTATAGTCCATATTTTACATTTGGTGTATTTTTCTCCCAACCCACCCTATTATTTTTTAAATATATATATATTTTACAGAGGCTGTGAACTTACAAAACAATCATGCACATGTGTAGAATTCCCATACAACACCCCTTCACCAACACACCATACTGTGGTGGAATATTTGTTACAGATTATGAGATAATATCATCAGACTATTACCACTAACCGTGGTCCATAGTGTACATTTAGGACACTTTTTCCATACCCCACCCCCCATTATCAACACAGTACATCTTTGGCATTGATGCAAGAATATTATATTACAGTATTGCTCTTAACCACAGTCCATAGATTATACCAATTGTATTTTTTCCATGCTTCTCCACATTCCCACCACCCTGCCATAGTGATATACATCTGCTGTAGCTCACAAAAGGACATGCTTGCATCTGTACCATCAGCCACAATTCTCATCCACCTCTGGGTTCATTGTGTATTCGGTCCCTAGATTATTCTCTAGATTTCTTTCATTTGACATTTACATCCCTAGACTACCCTTTTCATCTGCAATCACATTCATCAACTCTATCCATTTCCACACTTTTACTGTCAAATTAATTAAAACTTCTACATACATTAAGCATCAGTAGTTCTTCTCAACCCTCCTCTTACCTCCTAATAACATATACTCTAGGTTTGAACTCCATGCATTTATTCTTTGTATTTAGTTCATGTTAATGAGACCATGCAATTTTTGTCCTTTTGTGTCTGGCTTACTTCACTTAGTGTAATGTCTTCAAGATTCATCCATGTTATCATATATGTCCCAATTTCATTTCTTCTTATTGCAGCATAGTATTCCATCATATGTATATACCACATTTTGTTTATAAATTCATTGGTTGGTGGACACTTGTGTTGATTCCATCTTTTGGCAATTGGGAATAATGCTGCCATGAACATCGGTATGCAGATGTCTTTTCGTGTCACAATTTTCAGTTCTTCTGGATATATTCCTAGTAAAGGGATTGCTGGATCATATGGCAGGAAAGGAGCATAAGCTCCCTCCTTTCTATTGGGGGTTGGGGGTGGATCCACAGGTACCCACCAGTCCGGGTTGTGCAGGTTGAAAGTGCCTGCCATTGCCCGGAAAGGCTGAGGAAACCCAACTCTCCTCCTGCCCTACTTGGGGGTGGGGATGGAACTACAGGTGTCTATTCAGTCTGCGTGGGCCAAAAGCACCTGCAGTTGCCCAGAAAGGCTGGGGACACACAGTCCCTCTCTTGTCCTATTGGGGTGAGGGTGGAGTCACAGGCACCCAACAGTCAAATTTGTGCAGGCCAAAAGCACCTGCAGTTGCCCTGAGAGGCTGAGGAAACACCAGTCCCCTGCTATCTTATGGGGAGGGTGGGTGGGCAGAGGTGGAGATGGAATCAAAGGACTCAACAAACCAGTTCATGTGGGTTGAAAACGCCTGCAGTTGCCTAGAAAGGCCGAGAAAACACAGCTTCTCTCCTATACTATTGGGTATGGGGATGGAGCCCCAGGTGTATGACTATTATGTCTGTGCTGGCTGAAAGCACCTGCAGTTACCTGGAGAGGCTGGTGCAGGTCCCACCAGATTCCTTCCTGCTGGAGGTGGGGTTGGAGCCTCAGCTAGGGCTGCAATCTGATCTGGGTGGAAAGAAGCCAGTCCCTAACTTCACTGTGATTTTCAGTCAGCCCCACTTCCTCTCATGCCAGGGACGGAGTAAAAATGGCGGCTAATGGCCTCTTTCTGACTTGGACAGGTTCAAACTTTAGCTGTTCTTAGGATCATACTTTAGCAAGCTGAGTTTACTAATCAGTAGCTAAAGTCAGTGGCCAACTGTCTCCTTCTCCCCCATTTATGGGAAATGAAGCTTCCAACTCCAGCCATGGAATAGCTCCTGAGGCAGGTTGAGCTGCCAGTGAAAGATGGGCACTGGCCTCTGTGGTGTGGCCTGCAGTTTCTCATATAGAGGCTAGTGCAGCCCCCCCACACACACACACACTTTCTCCCTGCCAGAGGTGGGGCTGGGGTTTAGGCTAGAGCTGCAATCTGATCCAGGTGGAAAGAAGCTGGCCCCTACTGTCACTGTGATTTTCAATCAGCCCAGCTTCCCCTCATGCTGGGGGTGGAATTAAAATGGCAGCTACTGGCCTCTTTCTGATATGGATAGGCTTAAACTTTAGCTGTTCTTAGGATTATACCCCAGCCAGCTGAATCCACCAATCAGCAGCCGAAGTCAGTGGCCAACCATCTCTTCCTCCCCCATTCCTGGGAAATGGAACCTCCAACTCCAGCCATGGAATAGTTCCCAAGGCGGCTTGCTCTACTCATGAATCTTCTCTGAAGATGGGAAGTCTCCCCCTTCCATACCTTCAAGGATGTTGCAGGCTACTCTTCTGGTCTCCTGGAGCCCACAAACAGGTGCTTTAGATAGCTCTGGGTGATTACTAACTGCCCTGTAGGATGAGTTGAATCTTGGAGCTCTTTACTCTGCTGCCATCTTGCCCCTCTCCTCTCCTTCATTTTTGAGGCATAGTTTCCTTGGATATAGAATTCTTAATTAACAGGTTTTTTCCCCTCTTAATTTCAGTACTTCAAATACATCATCCCACTGCCTTTTTGCCTTAGTAGTTTTTTTAGGGGAAATGGGTGAATAATCTTATTGAAGATAACAACCACTTCTCTCTTACTGTTTTCAAGATTCTCTCTTGTTCTTTGGGTTTCAACAATTTGACTATAAACTATCTCAGTGTGAGTATATTTGAGTTTATCCTGCTTGGGGTTCATTGAGTCTGGGTGTGCAGATTTATGTCTTTCGTCAAATTTGTGAAGTTTTAAGCCATTATTTCTACAGACATTCTTTCTGCCCCTTTCTCTTTCCTCTCCACCTCCCATTATAAATGTGGTGTTATTCTTGATTGCTTCCCAAGGTCTCATAGCTTTATTCATGTTCCTTAATACTTTTCTCTTTCTGCTCCTCACACTGGATAATCTCAATTGACTTGTTTTCAAGTTTGCAGAGTCTTCCTTCAGCCTGCTCACTCTGCTGTTGAACCCGTCTAGATAATTTTTCATTTCAATTATACTTTTCAGCTCCAGAATTTCTTTCTTCCTCTTCTCCTCCTTTTTCTTCTTAAAATAATTTCTATCCCTTTATTGATATTTTCTATTTGGTGAGTCATCATTCTCCTTGTTTCCTGGGGTTCTTTGTCCATGGTTTCCTTTAGCTCTCTGAACATATTTAAAATAGTTTGTTTACAGTCTTTGATAGTAAGGCCAATACCTGGGCTTTCTTGGGTACAATTTCTTTTTTCCTGTAATGGCCCATACTTTCTTGTTCTTTTGCTTATTATTATTATTATTTTTTTAAAATTGGGCATTTTAAATATTTTAAGCTGGCAACTCTGGAAATCAGATTCTCCCTTTCTCCAGGATTTGTTGTTGCTGCTTGCTGTGGGTTGTTTATGTCTTTTAAAAACTAATTTTGTAAAGTCTGAGTTCTTTCTTGTGTGTGACCACTAAAGTCTATAATCTGTTTGCTTAGTGATCAGCTAGTGTTTTGACCGAGTTTTCTTATTACCTGGAGCCAAGGAAAGATACAAGAAAAAAATAGAATAGGAAAGAAAAAAGAAAAGAGGAGAAATGGAAAAGAGAAAGAAGAGAAAAAGAAAACTAAAAAACTCTTTTAGATTTTGATGATTGATAGTTGAGGCACTCCTTAGATGTTTAGCAAGGCCATTTACAACTTTGCCTTAGCCATTACTTCCTGCTTGTGTGGAGCCTGAAGATCAGTCAGATGTGAAAGCTTAGGTTCTTCTTTGGCTTTTTCTGAGCATGCATCAAGTCCTGGGCATATTTGTGACCTTCCCAATTCCCCAGTATATGCAGGACCTTTTCAAAGTCCTTATTTCCCTTACATATCTCCATTCCAAACCTCTTCCTTCCCAAGCTTTTCAGTCTGTCTATTGTTTGTCCCAGTTGTTATCCCGTGCCCCAGGCTGCTTCAGCCAATACTTTTGCCTTAATTGCCTTCTTAAAAAGCCACCTGGGAAACTGCCCTGCCCTGTGAATGCTCCATCAGGTAAATAAAGGCAAGCCCTTGTACTGGTTTTTGAGGAAAGTGCCAGACAGGTTGGAACATACAGCCATAATTCTTTGAGAATAAGGTCTGTATTACTCTTTTTTGCAATAGAACCTGCATCAGGAGTATAGCTGCCACTGCCTTGGGCAGTGGAGGTTAGTAGGCAAATGATTTAAATAAACTTTCCCTTGATTGCTTTAAATTTTTTACTAGATTCCAGAATTCTGCAAAAGTTGGTTCTGACAGTTTTGCCAGCTTATTAGTTTTTTTGTGCAGAGATGCCATTTTTGGTGACATCAGTCCTGGCTTCAAATTTTTTTCTATACATTTAGTATTAAAATTATAATTTAGGAGTTGTCGGGTAAAGGGGCTGCAAGGATGGTGGTGTACTCACCACTGATCCTGTGGTAGAGCCCCAGCATGAAAAAAGCAGTGTCGCCGATAAATGCAATAGACATAGGAAGATTTCTATGATTGCTCACCTGAATTCTTCAAAAACTTCACCTGAAGGCTGGGAGCATTTTCAGAGAAGAAGAGGAAGAAAAACTTCAAGCTGCATTTTCTCTAGAGAAGCAAGATCTTCACCTAATTCTTGAAATAATATCATTCATTTCACAACATGAAGCCAGCTTTGCAGAAGCAGGTAGAGAACATTCATCTTAGACAAGACAAAGCGGAAGCATTTGTCAATGCTTGGTCTACCGTGGGTCAAGAAAAGTCCAGGCACAGGATTCTGGCTCCTCACAAGCTAGAGACAGTTGGATAGCAGCTTACCCTTCAAATGGCTCACTCTACTCAAGCAAATCTAAAATATTCTCAAGCTGTGTTACAACTAGGAGTGAGCAATGAATATTTAAAGAGCCTGGAGAAAGTTCTTATGGAATTTGGTCACTAGGAATTGTTTGATTTCTATAAGAAGCTAGAGACCATACAAGCACAGCTGGGTTCCCTTACATGATGCTTTTGAAGATTGGTTTCTCCATCCCACTCCTGCCAGCTCATTATATTGCTTTGAAGACAGATTGCCAAATTGTGTTTTCTGAAGGATTCAGTGGCTCTCTTCCTGTAAATTATATGGCTTATTGCTTCTTAGACAAATAACAATCAAGTGCTGAAGTTCTGATATACTTTCTCTAGTTCTGCGAGCCAACAATTGTTAAGAACACTGACTCAAAAGGAAACAAGAGTGACTATCATATTGTTTTTACAGTCCTATTGATGCTTTATTGCCTGACCTGTTTATTTTTTACATGCTTGATAGCACAATGTATCAAGATACAAGCATAATTGTATCTTAGCAGAATATAGAACTTCAGTAATTACATTAATAAAAGTAAGAAAGCAACTACATGCAATCTAATATATTACAGTATTTTCCATTGGATATAATGAGTATATTTTGCTTGGGAAATAATATAGGAAAGAAATTTATAATAGAGCTAATGGTATTATATCATTTGAGTGTGAGCTTCTCTTTCCATTTTAATTTTTTCCCTGCATTTAATGGTTTAATAACAGTCCAGACTTTTGTATGCTTATCTTTATACTGCAAATTAATAATGGTTCACTTCATAGTAAGGGATACATTCAGATCATGAATAAAAACAGTTGTAATGAGTGCTAAATGAAATTTCAAAACAGTTACTCTTTACATTCTCTTTCTGTTTATATGTTCATTGATTCCAGTCAATAAATTTTTTTTGTCTTAGGTTTGATTGAACTAAAGTTCACAAGTATTTTATGCTATGACTATATATAAATAATGTGAGTATGGTTGCCTGTAAGAAAATAATATAAATTGAATTGTTTATGAATGTCTGTCCTTCTCTACTGTTTCTGGAGAGATTGATTCAAACATGACTCGTGATTGGACTTTGATTTCAGAAGTGACCAATAGTTAAACAAAACTATTGAAATTGAATCACATTCCTTATATGAGGTATCTGGGTAATACAAGTATAAGATGCCTCCCGAAGAAATGTTCCATATGTAGAATCTGTGCCCAGAATAAAATGTAATAAAATTTAGTGATTAAGGCCTCTGTGGAGGACAGTTTGACAGTTCCTCGGTAAGCTATAGAACTACCATATGGTCCAGCAATCTTGTTACTAGGGATATATTCAGAAGAACTGAAAGCAAGGATGTGAACAAACATATGCACACTGATGTTCACAGTGGCATTATTCACAGTTGCTGAAAGATGGAAACAACCCAAGTGTCTACCAGCCATTGAATGGATAAAAAAAATTGTGGTATGTACATACAATGGAACACAATTCAGCTGTAATAAAAAATGAACTTGGGATGCATATGGCAACATGGATAAACCTTGAGGACATTATATTGAGTGAAATAAGCCAAATACAAAAGGACAAATATTGTATGGTCTCACTAATATGAACTAAATATGATGAGTAAACTCATGGAGTTAAACTCTAGAGAATAGGTTACTAGGAGACAGAATATGGGTTGAGAAGGGGGAGCTGATGCTGAAAGTATGTAGAATGTTTATAAGGGGGATTGTAAATGTGGGGAAATGGTTAAGAGTTGATGGTAACACATTATAGTGAGTATAATCAGCACTGCTGATTTATAAATGTGACTGTGGCTGAAAGGGGTAGTGTAGAGAGGTTAATGGCAATTGAAGAATGTAGAGGATAATCTAGGGACTGTATAACATAGTGAATTCGGTGGTGGATGATGATTGTGGTTAATAGTACAAATACAAGAATGTTCCTCTGTTAAGACTATGGAGATACATGGGAAAAACATAACTAATGTAACATATAGACTATAGTTAACAGTAATATTGAAATATTTTTACAGTAAAGGCAAAGAAGATACTATATCAATGCTAAGAGTCAATAATGGGGGGGGGTATAAGGGAGTATGGGATTTTTCCTTTTGGAGTAATGAAAATATTCTGAAATAGACTGAGCTGATGACAGTACAACTCTGTAATGAAACTGAGAGCCACTGAATATATACTTTGGATGGACTGTACAAGGCAGGAGACAGCATAACACAGTGAACCCTGTGGTGAATGATGGACTGTGTTTAACAGTACAAATATGAGAACATTCTTTCATGAACTATGACAAATATACAATACTAATACATGGTATTAATAATAGGGTGGTTTGTGGGGAAAATACACCAAATATAAGCTATGGACTATAGCAGCAGTAATATGTTGATGTTCTTTCATCATTTGTAACAAATGTGTAACAACAATGTAAGGTGTTGGCCGTGGAGCTATGTATGGGGCTCCTGTATGGTATGCATGATTGTTAACTCACAATGTCTCAAAAAAAAAAAAAAAAAAAAAAATAGTAGTGTTAAAATGCCAGAGAAGTTGAGAATCGCTAAATATAATGTATAAGTCTGGATAATGTATATACTTTTGCATATCATTATTATTGCTATCATTTTTTGTCATAGCAGGATTTTAACTCTACCATAAAAAAAAAAAAAAAAAAATTAGTGCTCAAGCATGCTTAGTTCAGGTGAGGAGATAAAATGAACCTGGCAGCTGCTAAAGCCCCAGTTCAATGCTCCTCTGTAGAAAAATGTGTAATGATTACCATCTCATCCATTTTAATCATTCAATTTAATCCTTTGCTTGACTATCCACACCACTCCTATTTCACTGGTTGATGTTCTTTAATTTCATCTGAAGCCTCTACTGGCTGCCAAAATTGAAATACAGGGAAAGAAAGTACTTTTCTGAGTTCCTGTCTCAAAATGGGGGGTGAATGGGAAATACTATGTAATTATAGCTTCTGCTTGAGTCACATAGGGCTAGCCAGATTAGCAGATGACATCAGCTCTGCTGGATCCAGAGATCAGCTTGATAGTAAAAAGAGTGGATTATGGAAATCACTGAGAACCTGGGTCCTAATTGGGCTATTGGGGGAAAAAAAATCTTTCCTAACTTTTTCTCTTCTTTTCCTCTTCCTTCTTCTGTTTTTTTACAACTTACTCCTTTATCTTGTTTTGTGGTCTTTAGCTTCAGGGGTAGCCTTACACTCAGATAGAGAGGTGATCATGTAAATTATATAATTAGAGGAAAGCCAGGAAGGCAACCTCTAGAATAAATTTTGTATACAAGGCCTGAAATTTTTTGAATTGAAACGTATTACTTTGTATTACCAGTTCAAGATGACAGACTGCACATATTTGTCCTCCCTCTCAAAATGCCACAGAAATTTCATAAAGTATAAATTAAAAAAGAAATTTAAATAACTGTGCTAGAACACAGGAAATAATGCCAGCAGTGGACCAAAAAACACTGAGGGATTTTTGGAGGATAAAAAGAAGATGGGATTTGACTGTACAGAAACCAAACAGCACAACACTAGGAAAAGAGAAGACTGCTGAATAATTGAGTACTAGGTCCCAACAACTCTGTAATAAGCTGAGTCAGCTGTGCTTGCAGCAGGATGAAGCTAGGAAAGATCAGATGAGAATAAATTGAAAGATTGGCAGAGAAGGGCCAGTTCCTGGTTATGTGTACCTTGCCTTTGGTATTGGACCCAGGTACAACTGGAAGATTCTCTCTCTAAATAAAGCAAGGATATGCTGCTGGTATGGGAGTGAAAGCTGGAAAGAGATGGGACAGTGCCCCAAAGAACTGCAAACTCTTGTATTGGAAGTAGAACCTTCACTGAAGGGATGCTAATCTGTTGGCACATCCCTTCTGATTCATGTCAGTCTGTCATTAACTTCCTGGAGCATAATAACCTCTACTACTGCTAAAGAGGCCCACAAGGCTTCAATATTAATGGTCTAGGTTCTCATTTATAAAGATAGGTATCCAAGAATCACCAGAAATTTGAGGAAACCAATAGCATGAAATTACATAAGCAGAACAAATGACCACCAATGAAACATAGCGCTGGAAAGAAAAGAGAATCTTAAACAATTTAATCCATATCTTTAAAAAGTTTAAAGAGAACATCTTCATCCTGGATTCTCTGAGAAAAGAACAATTGAAGAACAAGAAGGAAATCTTGGAAATTAAAAGCACGACTGACTTCTAACCAAAAACATCTCCCTGAAGGAGTTGAATAGCAAAACTAATATAGCTAAAACTTAAATTAGTGAATTAGAAGATAATGCTTAAGAATTCTCTTAGAATGTAAAGAGAAAGAAGCTTGAGGGAAAAATTAAGAGACATAGAAGTTAGATGTAGTAAAATTAAATCCATCTAATATGAACTCTAAAGGAAGAAAACAAAATGTAAAGGACAAAACAATAAAACAAAATAATTATCTGAGCTAAAGAACATCTTGATTATGTTAAAAATAACTTAATACTGAGAAATATTGAAAAGAGAAGCAAACATTCATCCTGCTAACATTTTGAATTCCAAGATTAAGAGAAAATCCTACAAGTGTCTGCAGGGGGAATAATAGATTCCTAGAAGAAATGAGCATCGAACTGACATTGGATTTCTCATCTGCAAAACCAAATGCAAATAATGGAAAATGTCTACAAAGCACTGAAAGGAAAATATATGGAACCTGAAATCCTAAAATTCTAAACCCAGACAAACCATCACTCAAATGTGAAGGCAAAATAAGACTATCATTGGAAATGAAATAATTCCCAAGTATACTACCCATTCACCCTTTCTGAAAAAATTACTTGAAGATTTACTTTCTACTTATGGCAATACTGTGAACCAGTTACCCTTGAAACCCTGTCACTATAAAACACTGAGGGATGCCAGCTAAAATGTAACAAATATTCTCTGAAATGCATACCTGAGTGTACAAGAAAATAAAAAAAAATACCCAAAGTCAAAAAAAGAATATAAAGATGAAAAGAGAGAGGTAGCCTGGAGTTATTGAAGCTGTGACCTCCCTGGGAGTTCTTATGGATCTCAGGAAAGTCCATTGTGTAATGGTTAAAAAAACTGAAACAAATATTCATCAACAGAGCTTGAATATATACATTGTGTTATATTTATACAATGAAATACTGTATATTATTGAAAATGGATTCTCATTGGATTAATATCACAAACATAATGTTAAAATAAACAAGTCACGGAAAAATATATACATATGATTCCATTTTATATAAAGTTCAAAATAGGAAATAACTAAATGTCTTATTGCTTTGTTGGTAAATCATAGGTGGTAAATAAAATAAAGAAAAGCATAAGAACATTTACTCCAAAAGGCAAGAGAGTGGCTATCTCTGTGGAGAAGGGAAAAGGATATAATTGGGGAAGGACATATAGGAGGATTCTAAGGTACATAAGTAGTGTTTTATTTTTTCACCAGGGTGGAATTTCAAGGTGTTTGTATTATTATTATTCTGTAAAATGTACACAAATGTTTTATACATTCTGGTGTATGTATATTTCACAAATAAAAGATAAGAGAATATAGCTTTATACCATTAAATTTATGAATTTAGGCAAAATAAATTTCAAGAAAAATATAAATTACAATAATTATCTAAAGAAAATATAGAAACTCTAAATGACCCAATACCTATTCAAGAAGTAAATTAGCACTTCCAAATAAAAGAAAACAAAAAACCAAAAGATCAATTCCCAAAAGTTTTTCTGGTGATTTTTGCCAAATATTCAAGGAACAGATAACTCCAATTTTTGTACAAACTCAGATAAAAGAAAATGAGGGCATACCCCTCAAGTGATTTTATGTAGCTTGTATAATTTAGATTTTTCTAAAGCAGAAAAAGCAAGTGTAATAATAGAAAATTAAAAACTACTTCATTCATACATATAGAGGTTGAATCTTAAACAATATTATGATCAAGATGGAGCAATTCCAGGAAAGAAAAGTTGGTTTAACATTAAATAACAGAAAAACTCTAGCACATATGTACCAGGAAATGTGGAAAAATATTCATAGTAGTATTGATTGTATGGCAAAACACTGGAACAAAAACAATCCAATTGACTTACAACAGTAAAATAAATAAATAAATTTCCCTCAATACAATGCTACATAGCAGTGAAAATTAATGAACTTCAGCTATGTATATCAATGTGGATGAATATAAAAAAACATGCCGAGCAAAGAAAGCAATTCACAAAGACATAAAATGATATTGTTTATATAAACACCAAAACGGGCAAAATAAAACATTGTATCATTTAGGCATACGAATTCAAATTGTATCTTTTTTTTAGGCAATGATTAACACAAAAGTCAGGATAGTGGTCATTTTAGTATCCTACATTGCTCAAGCAGATACCATGAAATGGGTTGGCTTAAACAATGGAAGTTTATTCACTCAGGGATTGAGGCTGGGAAAAAGTCCCAATCAAGACGCCATCAAGGCGATGCTTTTTTTTTTTTTTTAATTAGAGAAGTTGTGGGTTTACACAACAATTGTGCATAATATACAGAATTCCCATATACCACCCTATCATTAACACCTTCCATTAGTGTGGTACATATGTTATAATTGATGAAAACGCATTTTTATAATGATTTTTGTATTATTAATTATAGTCCATGGTTTAACTTAGGATTCAGTGATTGTATAGTGCATTTCTATGGATTAAATTTTTTTTTTATTCTATTACCATATATACATCTTAACATTACCTCTTTTAACCACATTCAGATATACATATTTCAGTGCCTTTAATTACATTCATAATGTTGTACTACCATCACCACCATCCATTACTAAAACATTTCCATTGTTTCAAATAGGAACCCTGTACATTTTCAGCCTTAAATTCCCATTCCCTACCCCTATCCTATCCCCTGGAAAAAGTGAAAACATGTTGTCACATATAGCAGAATTCCATTTCTTTTTATGGCTGAATAATATACCATTGTATATCGGGAAGCGGCTGTGGCTCAATCAGTAGGGCTCCCGTTTACCATATGGGAGGCCCCGGGTTCGGTTCCTGGGGCCTCCTGGTGAAGGCAGGCCCGCCCGCACGGCGTGGTTAGCTGACCCAGCGAGCACAAGCAGCAATGGGGGGGATAAATGAATAAATAAATAAAATCTTAAAAAAAAAAAAATACATACATATATATATACCATTGTATAAAACACATTTTGTTTATACATTCATTGGTTGATAGACACTCAGGCTGCTTCCATCTTTTTGCAATTGTGAATAATGCTGCTATGAACATTAGTATGCAAATATCCGTTCAAGTTCCTGCTTTCATTTCTTTTAGGTATATACCTAGTAGTGGGATTGCTGGGTCATATGGTAATTCTATACTGAGTTTTCTGAGAAACTGCCAAATTTTGTTCCACAGCAGCTGCACGATTTTACATTGCCATCAGCAATGAATGAGTGTTCCTATTTCTATGAATCCTCTCAAACACTTATACTTCTCTGGATTTTTGTAGCCAATTTAATGGGTATGAAATTGTGTCTCATAGTGGTTTTGATTTGCATTTCCCTGATGGCTAATGATGTTGAGCATCTTCTTATGCATGTTTGGCCATTTCCGTATCTTCTTTGGAGAGACATCTATTCAAGTCTTTTGCCCATTTTTAAATTGGGTTGTTTGTCTTTTTGTTGTTAAGTTGAAGGATTTCTTTAAATAGTCTGGATAGTAAGTCCTTAACAGAAATGTGGTTTCCAAATATTTGCTCTCCTTGTATAGGTTGTCTTGATTCTTTCAGTATAAAGTTTTTTGAGGCACAAAAGTTTTTTATTTTGATGAGGTCCCATTTATCTATTTTTCCTTTTGTTGCATGTACTTTGTGTGTAAAATCTAAGAAACCATTGCCTAACACATGGTCCTGAAGATGCTTCCCTACATTTTCTCCATGAGTTTGATAAATCGGGCTCTTATACTTAGGTTTTGTTTTGTTTTTTAGTAGGTACGGTGGATTGAACCTGGGACCTCATACATGTGAAGCACATGTTCAACCACTTAGCTACACCCACTCCTTAGGTCTTTGATCCATTTTGAGTTGATTTTTTGTATGACGTGTGAAGTAGGGGTCCTCCTCCTTTCTTTTGTAAATGGAGATCCAGTTTTTCCAGCACCATTTCTTTCCCAATTGAATGGTCTTTGCCTCTTGTGAAAAATCCATTGGCCATAAATGTGAGGGTTGATTTCTAAACGCTCAATTTGATTCCATTAGTCTATATATCTGTCCTTGTGCTAGTACCATGCTATTTTGATTACTATGGTTTTGTAATCAGTGTGTGAGTCCTCCAATGTTTTTTGTTTGTTTGTTTGTTTTGTTTTTGTTTTTCTCAAGAGGATTTTTGCTATTTGGGGTCCCTTACCCTTCCATATAAATTTGATGACTGACTTCCATTTCTGAAAAGAAAGTTGTTGGAATTTTGATTGGGGTTGCATTTAACCTATAAATTGCTTTCGGTGGGATTGACATCTTAACAATATTTATTATTCCAATCCACAAACATGGAATGTCCTTTCATTTATTTAGGTCTTCCTTGTTTTCTTTTAGCAGTCTTTTTTTTTCTGTGTACATGTTCTTTATGTCCTTGTTTAGATTTATTCCTAGATATTTCATTGTTTCAGTTGCTATTGTAAATGGATTTTTTCCCCTTGATTTCTTCTTCTGATTGTTCATTGCTTGTGAATAGAAACACTACTGATCTTGTAGCCTGTCACTTTGATTAATTCATTATCTAGATCTAGGAATTTTTTGTGGATTTTTTTCAGGATTTTCTATATATAGGGACATGTCATTTGCAAACAGAGTAAGTTTTACTTCTCTCCAATTTAGGTGTATTTTATTCCTTTCTCTTGCCTTATTGCACTGGCAAGAACAATGGTGACAGTGGGCATTCTTGTCATGTTCCTGATCTTAGAGGGAAAGTTTTCAGTCTTTCCCCATTGAGTATGATGCTACCTCTGGGTTTTTCATAGATGCTCTTTATTATGTTGTGGAAGTTTATTCTCCTCCTAGTTTTCTGAGTGTTTTTATCAAGAAGGGGGCTGGATTTTATCAAATACCTTTTTTGCATCGAGTTGATCAAGTGTTTTTTCCTCTTAATTCTGCAAATGTAGTGTATTGCATTAATCAATTTTCTTATGTTGAACCACACTTGCATACCAGGGGGAAAATCCCACTTGATAATGGTATATAATTCTTTTAATACGCTGTTGGATTTGGTTTGCTAGTATTTTGTTGAGGATTTTTGCATTGATGCTCCTAAGAGATATTGGTCTATAATTGCCTTTTATTATGGTAACTTTTTCTGGCTTTGGTAAGAGGGTGCTGTTGGTCCCATAGAATGAATTAGGGAGTTCAAATTTTTGGAGAGTTCCAGCAGAATTGAAAGTTAAGTCTCCTTGGAGTATTTGGTAAAATTCCCCTGTGAAGCCATCTGGTCCTGTGCTTTTCCTTTTTGGGAGGTTTTTGATTACTGATTCAATTGCTTTACCAGTAATTAGTTTGTTGAGATCTTCTATTTCTTTTTTTTTTAATACTTGAAAAAATTTTTTAAAGATATTTAGATTACATAAATGTTACATAAAATTGCAGGGGGTTCCCATATGCCCCACCCCCTACCCCTTCCACATTTTCCCACACTAATAACATCCTTCATTTGTATGATACATTTGTTACAATTCTTTTTCTTTTTGAGTCAATGTAGGTAGTTTGTGTGTTTCTAAGAATCAGTGCATTTCATCTAGGTTATCTGATTGAAATACTGTTGTTCATAGTATCCTTTCATAGTCCTTTTTATTTCAGTGGGGTCAGTAATGTTTCCCTTTACATTTCTGATTTTCGTTATTTGTATGCTCTCTCTTTTCTTTGCATTCTAGCTAAAGGTTTGTCAATTTTATTGATCTTTTCAAAGGACGAACTGTTGGTTTTGTTGATTCTCTCTTCTGTTTTGTTTTCTATTTCAAATATATCTGCTTTCATCTTTGTTATTTCTTCCTTCTGCTTGCTTTGGGCTTAGTTTGCTCTTCTTTTTCTAGTTCTTTCAGTTTTTTGAGGTTAGGTCTCTGATTTAAAGTCTTTCTTCTTTTTTAATGTAAGCATTAGAGCTATAATTTGCCTCTCATCACTGATTTTTGCTGCATTCTATAAGTTTTGGTATGTTGTATTTTCATTTTTATTCACTTCAAGGTATCTCCTAATTTCCCTTGTGATTTCCTCTTTAATCCATTGGTTAAGAGTATGTTGTTTAATTTCCATATATATTTGTGAACTTTCCATTTCTCCCTCTGTTACTGATTTCTAGCTTTATTTCGTTGTGGTTGGAGAAAATACATTGAATGATTTCATTATTATTGAATTTATTGAGACTTTTGTGACCTAACATATGGTCTATCCTGGAAAATAATCTGTTTGCACTTAAGGAGAAGGTGTATTGTGTTGTTGTTGGTGAAGTGTTCTATATATGTCTGTTAGGTCTAGTTGGTTTACAGCATTGTAATATTTCCGTATTGTCATGTCATATTTCCCTATTGATCTTCTGACTAGATGTTCTATCCATTATTGAAAGTCATGTATTAAAGTCTCTTACTATTAAAGTAGGACCATCAATTTCTCCTTTCAAATCTGTCAGTATTTGTTTTATATATTTCAGGGCTCTGCTGTTAGGGGCATATATATTTATAATTGTTATATAGTCTTGTTGAATTTTTCAGTATATAATGGCCTTCTTTGTCCCTTGTAACTGTTTTTGCCTTAAAGTCTATTTTATCTGATATTAATATAGCTACCCCAGCTCTCTTTTTGTTACTACTTTCATGGTATATATATTTTTCTAGCCTTTCACTTTGAACCTACTTGTGTCTTTGAATTTAGGGTAAGTATCTTGCAGACAACCTATAGCTGGGTCATGCTTTTTTATCCATTCTGCTAATCTCTGCTTTTTGACTGGAGAGTTTAACCCATTTACATTTAAAGGCACTACCTGTTTTAGTTAGCTGAAGGCTGCCAAAGCAATATACCAGAGATAAGTTTGCTTTTACAATGGGGATTAATTAACTTATAGCTTACAGTTTCAAGGCTGAGAAAAATGTCCAAAACAAGGCCTTAGGCAAAGCTCTCTCCCCAAAGACACTGCTACCTATGAACCTGGACTCCTGTCACATGGCAGAGCACAATGGTGGCACTTACTGCCTTTCCCTTCTCCTCTGGGTCTTTTGCTTTCAGCTTCTGGCTTCCTCCAGCTTTCTCTCTGCTCCTGTGGCTTTCTCTCTCCCAGGTTCCATTGATTTCAGCTTCTGGCTTCTGGGACTTTCTCTCTCAGCTTCTGGAGGTTTCTTTCTGAGCTTCTGTGTCTTTTCTTCTCTATGTGTTCATTCCATTTACAAAAGACTCCAATAAGAGGGTCAATTCCCACCCTGGGTCAGGCCTTACTGAAGTAATCTAATCAATAGACCTTTAATGGAAGCAATATAATCAAAAGGTCCCACCTACAATAGGTTCATACCTATAGAAATGGATTAGTTCTAAGGACATGATCTTTTCTGATTTGAGACATAATCTCAAACTACCATACTACTCATAATGCAAGGCTTTTTTCTGCTATTTAGACTTTGTAAGTCTTACACCTTTTATGTCCCTCAATTCTTCTGTTAATGCCTACTTTTATATTTATTTGATTTTTTTGTGTTGTACCATACTGCGTTCCTTCTCTTTTCTATCTGGATATATTTTTCAGAAGTATTCCTTGTGGTTACCATGGGGTTAAATTTAAAATCCTAAATATATAATAGTAATATCTAGTTTGATACTAACTTGACTTCAATAGCATGCACATATACTTTTCCTAAACCCCTTCATCCCCCCACTTTTTTGTACTTGCTATCATTTATATCTTTGTACATTCTATGTCCAAAACCATATATTTATCATGACTTTTTTGCATTTGCCTGTTAGCATCTATAGGGAAAAAAAAGTGGAATTACATACCAAACAATGCAGTACAATAATACTGGCATTTATAATTACCCAAATGGTTACCTTTACCAGCAGTCTTTATATCTTTATATGCTACTTTTGTTGCCAATTTCCTCTAGGTTCTTGGCTATATTACATAAAAGAATTTAAGTACATGCCAGTTTAGTTAGGCCAGTAGTTTATTAAGGAAATGAGAGAAGAGAATAGAAATGGGAGACAATAACAGATTATGGGTTCCCAGGTATACTTGCAGGCTGGTCTAGGCAGAGGATGGGAAAAAAAAAAAGGGGGACCATTTAGCCTCTGTGCTGGCTTTTTAAACCATTAATTATTCTTCCCACTTGCTAATGTTCAGAGAGGGGTCCCAATTGCTTGCTGTTTTGATTGATTACCCCACCTGTCAATTCTCCCAGGGGGGCCCAATGATAAGGCCCCTTGAGAATATCCAGGGCTTTTCTTTGATCCCAGATAACATCTCGTTCTAAATGGAGGATTCTTGCGGGATTCTTCCAGCAGCCTTCTTGTGGGGTTCTTTCCCTCGGGGTGGGGTGGTGGGATTCCAGGTGGAATTCCATGGTCATGTTTTTCTGCCAGATTTTAGACTCATCTCCCCATTCCCTAACCTAGCTTGCTTCACTCTGGGCCATTGTATGGTGTCCTTTCCTTTCTATCTGAAGAACTTCCTTTAGTATTGCTTGTGGGGCAGGCCTAGTGGCGATGAACTCCCTCAGCTTTTGTTTATATGGGAATGTTTTTATTTCTCCCTTATTTTTGAAAGAAGGTCTCTGAGGCTATAAAATTCTTGATTGACAGTTGTTTTCTCTCAGTGCTCTTTAGTATTTCAACCCACTGCCTTCTTGTGTCGATGTTTACTGATGAAAATTCGGCACTCAATCTAATTGGGACTGTCTGGTACATAAAACGTTGCTTCATGTTGAAGCTTTCAGAACACTCTTTGTCCTTTGCATTGGATAGTGTGATCAATATATTGATGGTGTGCATTTTTCTTCATGTTTATCCTGTTTGGTGTTCTCTGGGATTCTTGGATGTGCATATTCACATCTTTTGCTAAGTGTGGGGATTTCTCTGTCATTATTTCTTTGACTATTCTCTCTGCCACTTTCTCTCTTCTTTCTCCTTTTGGGACTCCCAAAATGGGTACATTGGTATGCTTGATGGTGTCCCAGAGGTGTCTTAGGCTATTTTTAACTTTTATAATTCTTTTTCTTTCTGCTACTCAGCTTGACTCATTTCAATTGTCTGATTCTTCTGCCAGCTCCAATCTGCTTTTGAAACCCTCCCAAGAATTTTTCTTTTCAGTTATTATGGTCTTCAACTCCAGTAGTTGTTTGGTTCCATTTTAAAAATTTCTGTCTCTACTAAGATTCTCATATTGCTCATTCATTGCTTTTCTAATATCATTTTGTTCATCTCTTTGAGCATTTTTAAGATATTTTTTTAAGGTCTTTGTTCAGTAGGTCCACAGTCTGTTCTTTTTCATTGATGTCTTGTGGATTTTTATTCTCTTCCATTTATCCCCTTCCTCCCATTATTTCCTATTTCTTTGTTTGACTTGTATTTTTTTGTTGCATACTGTAAGTTTTAATATTTTAAAATGTTAACTCTGGGATTTATTCCCTGAGATGGCTGTTTCATGATATTGTAACTTGCTAGTGATAAGACAGAGATTTTCTTGATCTTTAGCCCTCCTATCAGGAAGGTCTGTTCAAAGTGAATACAGAGTACAGGGTCCTACCAGTCCTTTCTAGGCCTGTGTTTTGTCCTGGGTTTGTGCTTGTTAATTGTTTTGGAGTTCTCCTGTTTTAAAGAGTTTGAATGCTCCCTCTATTTCCTAAGAGATACCTCCTTCTCCCAGGCAGTTAAAGCAGGGAAGCATTTGCCCCAGGTTGTCCGCCTCTGTAGTTTTTTTTCTTGTTCATTGTCTCAAGCTGCTTTCACCTGGAGGGCAGATACTGGATGGGGAGAGGATTTTCCTAATCAGTCTTTCCCAGCCAAAACAGGGCCAGGGACCCATGAAGGGGGCACAGACTGGCTCCAAAGTGCCTGGGGAGGGGATCAGGTAGGTCACCAGGAGCTTCTTCCACAGTTCCCCAAAGCTATGCTTTCTTGACCTGCCCAGCAAAGCAGCCCTTCAACTAACTGTCCCCTGCAGCCCTGAGCAAGCATAGCATTTTTAAGTCTCCTCCACTTCTGCCTTAATCTGGGGTGGGTTGAAACAATGGCCACCCTTAGAGCCTGGTCCTCAGTAATCTGAGGTCACTAATCAAAAGTCATGATCAGTGATTGGCCATGCCTACCCCTGGTCTTTGGGAAGATTTTTATGTCACTTTCTGTCACCAGTGAGCTAGCCAGGGGATGGGCCCCATGGCAGCCTGCCATGAGATTGGGGGATGGGCACTGGTAACCACCATTTGGAGAGGGAAGTTTACTGGTCTTTACTGTAATTTACCAACATCTTCCTCCTGCCCTTCCTTGGATGCTGTGCAGTGTTCTGCTGAACTCAGAGTTTCAAAAAAGTTCTTTCAGGCAGTTCTTGCCTGTTTCATAGCTGTTCTGGTGGATGGGCTGAATTCTGGAGCTTCCTACTCTGCCATCTCTCTACAATCCTACGGCAATGCTTTCTTCCTGAAGATCATGATATTCTGGGGCTAGTTGCTGGCAAGGCACATGCCAGTGTCTCCTGTTTTCTCCCTGTTCTTCCGGGTTATGTTGATATTCACCTTTTTGCTTTCTGTGGCTTTCTCTCTGTGTCTGAATTTCATTCTGCTTATAAAGGACTCCAGTTACAGAATGAAGAGCCATCATGATTGGGCTGGGCCATACTTTAACTGAAGTACCCTCATCAAAAGGTCCTACATAAAATAGAATGGATTAAATCCACAGGAATGGATTCATTTAAAAACGTTTTTTTTTTTTTTTTTTTTTTTTTTTTGGATACATACAGCTTCAAATCACCACAGTAGTCATCTCAGAGGCATGAAAGCAGTAGCAGATATTCAAAGGGTAGCTGATATTCTGGGGTAGCTGGCACAGTTATCTCCTTTCATGGGTTTTCATCTATTAATAATTCAATAAACTATATATTTCTTTTATGCTGCTTTCTGCATTTGTGTTATACTTAAAAATAGAAGGTTTTAAAAAATAATTAAGAACTTTTGTTCATTAAAAGACATCATTAAGAAAGTGAAAATGCAACACAGAGTGGAAATAGGTATTTGCAATACATATATATGACAAAGGATACATATCCAAAATATACAAATTCCTCTGAATAAGTAAAACAAGACAGACAACTCAACAATAAAATGCGTGACTTGAAAAGGCACTTCACAGAAAAGGGAAATCTAAATGGCCAGTTAAGATATGAAAAGGGGCCCAACATCTATAGTCATAGTAGAATGCAAATTAATGCCTCAATGACATACCCATTATACCCAATGGAATGGATAAAATGAATATTACAATACCAAGTGTTGACAAGAATATGGGACAATACTGATACAACCACTTGGAAAACAGTTTGGCAATATCTACTAAGCTAACTATATACCAATCCTATGACCCACTCCCAGATATTTATAAACATAAATGCATAAACATATTCACCAAAGAACATGTAAAAGAATGTTCTTAGCAACACTATAACACCCCCAAACTGGTAATAACAGTAGAATGGAAAAATAAATTATGGTATATTCACAATGAAATACAATACAGAAATAAGAGTGACTGGACTACAATTACATAAATAATATGGACAAATCCTACAAACATAATATTGAACAAAAGAAGCCAGTAACCACAGGATATGTATTGCATGATTGCATTTATAATCAAGTTGAAATACAGGCAAAACTAATATATAGTGTTAGAAGTCAGGATAGGGGTCAACCTTGGTGAGGGGGTGGTGGCTTGAACCAGGTATAAGGTAGGGCTTCTGGGATGCTGATGATGTTCAGTTTCTTAATCAGAGTAATTGTTGCCCAGATGTGTTTATTTTGTGAAAAAGTTATTGAGCTGTACACATGATTTTGTACTTTTCTGTTCATACGATATCTCTGTAATGTGTTTATAAAAAAAGGAAGGGGAAGGGCCTGGATTGTTGATGATATGCTACTGACTGAGGAATTGGATTGATCTTCCAATTCTGTGAACATGATTTATAGAAAAAATAAGTTTAACAACTACTAGAATGAAATTGAAATTAAAATTTTCAAGTGATACATGGGAAAAGTGTGTAGAGGAAGGGATATATATCAAAATACATTTCCTTGATTGAGTATTCTCTATTCCTCTGTCTTAGTTCTCTACTAAAGTTTAAATAGTGTTGGGAGTAAAAATAAACTATGATGTTACAAAATGCTGAGTTTATTGGATCACTTTCAAAGGAGAAATTATGGTGCTTTTCTCTGGCTGTACCAATTTTCAGCTCCTTTTGGAGTGAGGCCCACCATTCTGGAATGCCAAAATGGACAGTGAAAAAGGGAAACTCATTTTAGCTCTTCTTTTCCAAAGGTATCCGATAACTCCTCCTCCAACATCGATCCAGGAAACTATGTTGAAGTGAATGATTCAATCACCTCTAAGTTGCAGATACAAGATATCACTATGGAGCTGCACTGCACACTGTGTCATGATTGGTTCCGTGATCCACTGATGCTAAGCTGTGGCCACAACTTCTGCCAGTCCTGTATCCAAAACTTTTGGACACAGCAAGCAAAAGAAACATTCTGTCCTGAGTGTCAGATGCTATGTCAATATAGCAACTGTACATTCAACCTTGTATTGGAAAAGCTGGTAGAGAAGATTAAGAAGCTCCCGCCACTCAAAGGCCATCCACAATGCCCGGAGCATGGCGAGAACCTGAAACTGTTTAGTAAGCTGGATGGAAAACTGATCTGCTTTCAATGCAAGGATGCTCGGTTGTCTGTGGGGCAGTCTAAGGAGTTCCTACAGATCTCAGAGGCTGTCCATTTCTTCACGGTGGGTAAGCCTTGGTCCTTGAGTAATTCTTTGAGAAACCTGGGAAAAAACTTTTTTTTTTTTTTTTAAAGATTTTATTTATTTATTCATTTATCCCCCCCTTGCTGCTTGTGCTCGCTGGGTCAGCTAACCACGCCCCCCCCTCTTGCTGCTTGTGCTCGCTGGGTCAGCCAACCACGCTGTGCGGGCTTGCCTTCACCAGGAGGCCCCGGGAACCGAACCCGGGGCCTCCCATATGGTAAACGGGAGCCCTACTGATTGAGCCACAGCCGCTTCCCTGGGAAAAAACTTTTGATTAGGGCTTCTTCTGTCTTCTAAGCCCATCCTTTTATTTAAACGATAGTTAGAAAGCTCAGAGTGCTCAGAAAACACAACATAACTTGCTTTCTCTAGAGTGGCTGCTTTTTGGAAAGGGGAGGTGGAGAAGCTCTGGCCTACTCCCTCAATCAATCAAGTATTTACCTAAACCCTTCCATGAGAATACTTTACTAGGCCCTGTGGAGAATATGGATGTAAAAGATACTGCTTTTGCTCTAAAAGTCTCAAAATTTAGTTGCATTAAAAATGAATAAAACAGGGAAGCGGCTGTGGCTCAATCAGTAGGGCTCCCATTTACCATATGGGAGGCCCCGGGTTCGGTTCCCGGGACCTCCTGGTAAAGGCAAGCCCGCCCGCACGGCGTGGTTAGCTGACCCAGCGAGCACAAGCAGCAAGGGGGGGATAAATGAATAAATAAATAAAATCTTTAAAAAAAAAAAATGAATAAAACAGTAGAAGCAATATAAGATATTCTGTTATTGAGAGTTAAATTTTGCCACATTAATAATTCATAAGTGTTTAGAATTCCAGAGAAGATTAGAGAGCTGAAGTAGTCAGGGGAAGCCAGTGAAAGAAAGGGGTAGAACTTGCACTGGGGAGTCATTTGGATTTGGATGGGCAAAAGGATGAAACAGGTATTCTAAGTGAGGAGAACAATGTGAATAAAAGTATGGATGGTGAGAACACAGTAAAGAGTGGAAAATGTGTATAGTACCATTACCTTCTCTAAACTCCTGTAGCTAGCAAAACTCTGTTTTTCTACTGCTTGCAATTTTTGAAAGAAATGGCAACTATGATTTAGGGAAAGAGAAAGACTCTTGCAGCAAGAGTGCTGCTTTTTTTTTTTTCTGGCACACTGGGTCTTTGAGTCCTCAGTGGGTTATTCTTATGGCCCTTCGTTTCCCAAGTGAGTTGTGGGTTAATTCTGTTTGGTATTGTTAGGAGGAGCTTACCATCCATCAGGGTCAACTGGAGGCAATCTTGAAGGAGCTTCAGTCCCTGAGGAACATGCAGAAGGATGCTATTGCTGCTTACAAGGTGAGGAGCAGGATAGAGGGGTGATGAGATAGAAATGGACTATACCCTCATAGAACATCAACTATGTGACTAAAGGTGGCTATACATCTATTATCAATCTTACTAAATGACACCCAGGCTGAAAAAGAATATGGAGGTAAAGTTTGTTCCCAATAATTGATCTACACAGAGAAAACAGATTGACTTTTTCCCTAATATGCTGATCCTTTGGATGGTTCAATCATTAGGTGATTGTTGTGGGATTGTGATCTGTCTGGCCTTTCCCTTTATCTATGGCAATATCAGAAATTGCTGGAAAAATACTAAAAAAAAAAAAAAGCAAAAGATTGCTATGTCCAAAGAAATATCTTTCTTTCCTTTGGGTTTACAACCAGCCTACCTCTGGACCAAGATCTCAGGTTGCTAGCTTTTCCATAAGATTTGATCTTTCTTAGCTTCCTCCAAAGGGAATAAAATGATTCCCTCTACTTTCAACTTCAGCAGGATCTCTAGGATAACATTAATGGTTAGGCATTTAACAAATCAGTCCCTAGGTTGTGAGGCTAAATTAGGAGTTATATTTTTTAATTTTTCTATGGTGAAGAGACTTCTCTGGTATTTGGCACCTGGAAGAAGGAATAGGTAGAATGGGGGAAAGAACAATAGAGGAAAGTAATGAAGTCTCCAAAGAATCTTGTTCCTGTTATAGGAGTTTCTATTTCAGCTATTTCAATCAACATGCAGCATTCATTAAATCAATAATATTTATTGCGTGTGTCAGACATTATACTAGGCTCTGGTGGTGGGAGAGACAGATGTCAAATATTAAATATTCCCAAAGATAATAAAATAACAACTGTGATAAATATAAAACTCTGGTGGCTATGTGGAGAATGACTTGGAGAGGGGCAATGTCAAGGTCATTGGTTAGGAGGATACTGTAGTGATCTTAGAGAATGATGGTGGCTTGGACTAGAGAGGCAGAGGAGATGGAGAGAAAGAAACAGCTTCCACATATACTTTGGAGATAAAATTTCCTGGAATTGTTGGTGATTGATTAGATGTTTGAGGTGAGTGGAGATGTCAAATAGGCGGTTGGGTATAGAAAATCTGGAGCTCAGAACTTGGTTTAGGTCAGAGATAAGAAGGCTTTATACAGATGGTATTTAAAGTTATAGGAGTAGAGGATATTGCCTGGAAAGAGAGTATAGCATGAGAAGGGGAAAGAGCCCAAGATAGAACATCAAGTAATTCTAATATATAGAGCTTAGGTAGAAGGTGTGAAACCAAGAAATAAAATTGAGAAATAGTGGTGAGGAAGGTAGGAAAGAAATTAGAAAAGTGTGAATAAGAGGAGAGAGGGAGTTAAAATATTTTAGGAGGAGCGGGTGTGGCTCAGTGGTTGAACAGCTGCTTTACATATATGAAGTCCTGGGTTCAATCCCTGGTACCTCCTAAAAAATATTTTAAGGGGTACTTTTAATGATCTACCATGGAATTCAAGATAGATAAGAGGGGATGTAAAGACAGAAGAAGCTAATAAATAGAAATGGGTAGAAAATTTCAATTAAATCCAATAGTAGTTGCAATTTGGAGACTGTACAGTTGCTAGAGATGATCAAATCCAAGATGTGACTATGGCAATGCGTGGATAAAGGTAGAAATCATTAGAGATGAGAATGAGGAACTGAGAAGCCAGAATGTTAGATGGCTCACGCACGAGGCTATTGAGTCAATGAAGAAGAGAGCTGCAAGTGTAGCAGTTTTCCATTTCAGTGCTTCCAACATAGCTCATCTCCTGCTGCTTCTATATTTTTCTGGCAGTAGTAGTGGCATCCCACCATTTCTGAGTATTATCATTTATTTTAGAATGTTTGATTAATTCTGCCACTTTATCTAATATGGCATTGGTTACCAGCTCAGTACTGCCACAGGAACCTAAAGACCACTTTTGACCATTTCATCCTGAACTGGGAAATAGGATGAAGTCCCCCAAAGGGCTTCTTTTAGTATGGTTGACGGTTGATACTTAGCAGCCATTTGTGTGTATCTTCCTGTTATGGTATTGAGTGCTGGTGGTGTGGGTCCCCATCCCCACCTAGTCTCAGTAATTACCATGGTGATGATCATGGAGGTTTCCAGGAAAACAAGCTACATCTGCAGCAACACATCTCCTTGGAGTTTCTCAAGCTGCATCAGTTCCTACACAGCAAAGAAAAGGAAGTTTTAAATGATCTCCGGGAAGAGGGGAAAGCCTTGAATGAGGAGATGGAGCTGAATCTGAACCAACTTCAGGAGCAGTGTCTCCTAGCCAAGGAGATGTTGGTGAGCATCCAGGCCCGGATGGAACAGCAGAATTCCTACGACTTTCTCAAAGTGAGACCTACTTCCAACATTATTATGGGTATACTAAAATGGGGAAGAGGGTTAGAAAAGATATAGAAGTGGCCTTTCACTGAACTCTAAAGCCAGGGGGAAAAAACCAAACTGCTCTCATGGTTTTGAGATTCTCTGGGAGGAAAACAGGAGAATCCTTGAGTCTTTACTTTCATCTTCCAACTGTTGCTATATCAAGCAAAAAGTTCTTACTTAGAGTAAGGAAAAGTGAATGTAATACTTACTGTGTTTTTCTTCTGAGACTATTAGAAATATAGATAAAAATTATTTAACCTTAATTATTATCCTATTAGCTTCTCTCTTGTTTCCTGTAAAAGGGAACTCTAGAAAATCAGAGCCAAGTAAGACCAGTCTATCATAGTCTAGTCCATGATACAAGGTATCCCCATTCAAAAAAGGAATATAGAGGATGAGAGGAGTTGGTAGAGATAGGATGGGGCCCATTTTTACAGGGGCACAGTACTAATGATCAAATTCTTGTGGTGCCAATATCGCCAAAGAAATTTCTGGGGTTGATGAACAGGCATCATCTGACTTCCCTATTTCTCCCTTCTCCTTTTAGGACATCACAACTCTTTTGGATAGGTAAGTGTTTCCGTATGGTATTCTTAAGACCCTTCCTTCAGTCCCTGGGGGATGTCTAAGAAAAAATGATTTATATCCCCTGCAGCTTGGAGCAAGGAATGAAGGTGCTGACACCCAGAGAGCTTATCTCCAGAAAACTGAACCCAGGCCAATTCAAAGGTCCCATCCAGTACATAATATGGAGGGAAATGCAGTCCACTCTTTCTCCAGGTATCAGTAGGTAGTAGCTCTTGGTTTCTGAGGCTCCTAATCTGTGTTTTTTCTGTGGGACCTCTTCTGAGGCCCTAATATAAATCCTGGGCCTTCTCTGCCCTAAAGAAGGAGGAGATTTCTGGGAAAACTGTTTGTATGGAAGTAGGGTCTTTACAAGACTTCTTATACTTGTTATTCATAACACAGAATAGAACATTTTATGAGATTATTTAGAGATCTTTAGTGCTTCAGAAGAAAACCAATGTCAGAAAGAGTGCTTAGTAAGAACACTAAGTTTTTGTGTCCCTGCAGATAACCCAGGACTGAACAGGATGAAAGAAGACAATGGCATTTCAAGAACATTGAACAAAATTTTAAATAAAGTTCTTTATAGAATTTATGTATACTCAATATTATTATTGTTTGTAGTTACTGATTTAACAAAAACCTCAAATCTATCCCTATAATTGACATAGAAAAAAATCAGCTTCATTGAGGTGTAATTAACACACAGTAAAATTCACCAATTTTAAGCGTACAATTTGATGAGTTATGACAAATATCCACACTTATATAACATCTCCATAATCAAGATATAATACATTTCTATAACCCTCCAAAGTTCCTTCATGTCTCTTTACAGTCAATCCCTTCCTCCTTCTTCCAGACCCTAACAACTATTGACCTACATTATTTCCCTTTAGTTATTCCTTGTCTAAAATTTCATATAAAAGGAATCATATATTATATCATTTTTTTGTGTCTGGCTTTTTTCACTTAGCATAATATGTTTTGAGATTCACTCATATTGTTGGCATGTATCAATAGTCATTCCTTTTTATTGCTAAGTAATAATTCATTTTATGAATATATCATAAATTGTTTATTCATTCACCAATTGATGGACATTTAGGTTGTTTACAGTTTGGGGCTATTATAAATAAAGTTGCCTGAACATGTTTATATATCTCTGTGTTTTAATTTCTTTTAGGTAAATATCTAGTTGTGGAGTTGCTGGGTTGTATGCTATGTATATATTTAACCTTCTAAGAAACTGCCAGTTTTTTGGTTTTTTTTTTAACTAAAGTTTTGCATGCCTCCCTACAATGGATGAGAGCCCCAGTTACTGTACATCCTTGCCAAAACTTGTCATCTTTTAAGTTTTAGCCATTACAATAGTATCTCATTGTGGTCTTAATTTGAATTTCTTTAATGACTAATGATGTTGAACATCTTTTCATGTGCTTAGTTGTCAATTCTGTCATTTCTGTATCTTGGGATACATTTCTGTGTCCTTTGATCTTTTGCCCATCTTTTTATTGATTATTATTATTATTGAGTTGTAAATGATACTAATCCTTTATCAAATATATGTTTGTTTGTTTTTTTTTAAAAGATTTTTATTTATTTATTCATTTATCCCCCCCTTGCTGCTTGTGCTCGCTGGGTCAGCTAACCACGCCGTGCGGGCGGGCTTGCCTTCACCAGGAGGCCCCGGGAACCGAACCCAGGGCCTCCCATATGGTAAACGGGAGCCCTACTGATTGAGCCACAGCCGCTTCCCCAAATATATGTTTTAAAAATATTTTCTCTCTGGGAAGCGGCTGTGGCCTGGTGAAGGCAAGCCTGCCCGCATGGTCTGTAGCTAGCCTTATTTTCTTAACAGGCCTTTCAGAGAGCAAAAGGTTTTATTTTAGTTCTTGTATTAGGTCTATAATCCATTTGGATTTAATTTTTTTATATGATGTAAGGGAAGTATCAAGGTTATTTTTTTTTTCCATATGGATGCCCAATTGTTCCAGCATCATTTGTTTAAAAGAATATTCTTTTACCACTGAAATTCCTTGGCACCTCTGTCAAAAATCAACTGAGTCTATTTATGGAATCTCTTTTCTATTCTGTTGATCTATATGTATGCTCTTATACCAAAAGCATACTTGATTACTGTGCCTTTACAGTAAATCTTGAAATCTGGTAGTGTGATTCATTTTTTTTTTTTTCCTTTTTCAAAATTACTTAGGTTACTTTAGGCCCTTTGCATTTCCATATAAATTTTAGAATCAGCTTGTCAATGTGTGCCAAAAAAACACACAAAACACCTCCTGGGATTTTGACTAAGATTGCATTGACTTTCAATTAGGAGGGAACTGATATCTTAACAATATTGAGTCTTCCGATTCATGGACATGGTATATTTCTCCATTTAATTATGTCTTTAAACTCTTTCAGCAATGTTTTATATGTACAAGTCTTGCATATAATTTCATTACATCTATTCCTAAGTATTTCATGATTTTTTTTTTTTTTTTAGGAGGTACCGGGGATTAAACCCAGGACCTTGTACATGGGAAGCAGGCACTCAAACACTAAGCTACATCCATTCCCCATATTTCATGATTTTTTCGTGCTACTGTAAATAGTATTTAAAAAATTTTTAATTTCCAATTGTTCATTGTTACTCTCTAGAAACACGACTGATTTTTTTATATTGACTTTGTATCCAGAGCTTTCCAGAAATCACTTGTTAGTTCTAAGAGCTGTTTTATAGAATCCTTAGAATTTTCTATGGAAATGACCACATCACATGTAAACAAAGACAGTTTGTTTATTTCTTTACAATATACATGCTTTTTATTTCTTTTACTTCTCTTACTACATTGACTAGAAACTCCAACACAATGTTGAGTAGAAGTGGTAAGAGTAGACAGCTTGTTACCAAACCTTGGTATCAAATGTAGGGGAGAAGCATTCGGTCTTTCACCATTAAGTATGATAGCTGCAGGCTTTTCATAGATGCTCTTTGACAGATTGAAAAAGTTCCCTTCTAGCCCTAGTTTCTGGAAGTTTTATCACAAATGGGTGTTGAAGTTTGTCAAATGCTTTTCCTGCATTTATTGGGATGATCATACAGATTTTTGGTCACAATAGTGAATTTCATTGGTTTTTAAATGTTAAACTACCCTTGCATTCTTAGGATCAACTCCACTTAGTACTGATGTGTTATTCTTTTATATTCTATTGGACTAGATTTGCTAAAATGTTGTTAAGGATTTTTGTGTCTATGTTCATAAGGGATATTAAGCTGTAGTTTTCTTTACTTATAATGTTTTTATCTGGCTTGGGTATCAGGGTAATGCTTACTTCATACATTGAAATGGGATGTGTTCCCTCCTCTTCTATCTTCTAGAAGAGTTTGCATAAAATTGGTATTATTTCTTCCTTAAATATTTAGCAAAATTCACCAATGAAACCATCTGGGCCTTGGGTTTAACCATGAATTAAATTTCTTTCATAGATATGGGGCTATTTAGGTTATCTATTTCTTACTGAATGAGCTTTGAAAGATTGTGTCTTTCAAGGAATTTATGGAATTTATTAGCATAAAGTTGTTAATAATATCCTTTTATTTTCCTTTTAATATCTGTAGGATCTATAGTGACAATTCTCTTTCATTCCTGATATTAGTAATTTGTGCCTTCTCTATTTTTTATGTCAGTATGTCTAGAGTTTATCAATCTTATTGACCTTTCCAAAGAATCATTTTTATCTTAAATTTTCTTGACTTCCACTCTTATCTTTATTTTCTTCTTTCTGCTTGCTGTGGATTTATGGGAAGCTAGATCACTGATTTAAGATTTTTCTTCTTTAATATTATGAGCATTTGATGGTAGAAATTTCTCTCAAGCACTGCTTTAGTTGCAGCTCACAAGTTTTTATGTGTTGTGCTTTTATTTCATTCAATTCAAAACATTTTCTCATTTCCCTTGTGATTTCTTCTTTGACCATGAGTTACAAAGAAGAATGTTATTTAATATCCCAAATTTGAGAGTTTTCCAGATATTTTTCTGTTTTTTTTTTTTTTTGTTGTTGTTGTTGTTTGTTTTTTGTTGTTGTTGTTGTTACCAGAGAAGTTGTGGGTCTACAGGACAATTATGCATAAAATACAGGATTCCCATATATTATCCCAACAACACCACCTTGCATTGGTGTGGAACACTTGCTACAAATGATGATAGCATGTTTTTATAATTATATATTAATTAAAATCCATGGTTTAGGAGGTGGATGTGGCTCAACTGGTTGGACGTCTGTCTCCCATATGGAGGGACCTGGGTTCGATCCCCGGGACCTCCCGGTAAAAAAAAAAAAAAAAAAAAAAAAAAAAAAAAAAAAAAAAAAAAAAAACAAAAAAAAAAAAAAAAAAAAAAAAAAAAAAAAAAAAAAAAAAAAAAAATAAAAAAAAAAAAAAAAAAAAAAAAAAAAAAAAAAAAAAAAAAAAATCCATGGTTTAACTTAAGGTTCACTGTTTATGCAGTGTAGTTCCATGGATTTAAAAAAAATTTTTTTTTACCATGTATACAATCTGAAATTTGCCCTTTTAGTCACCTTCAGATATATATTTCAGTGATGTTAATTTTTTTCACAATGCTCTGCTACCATCAACTCCATCCATCACCAAAACATAGGAACCCTGTACATTTTAAGCCTTACCCTCCCATTCCCTATCTCCATCCCATCCCCTGGTAACCTATATTCTAGACACTATGAATTTGCTTATTCTAATTGATTCAAATCAGTGAAATCATATAATATTTGTCCTTTTGTGTCTGATTTGCTTCACTCAACGTGATGTCTTCAAGGTTCATCCATGTTGTTGCATGTATCAGGACTGCATTCCTTTCTATGGCTGAATACTATTCCATTGTATGTATATACTACATTTTAGTTATCCATCCATTGGTTGATGGACATTTGGGTTGCTTCAATCTTTTTGCAATTGTGAATAATGCTGCTATGAACACCAGTGTGCAAATATCTGTTCTAGTATATGCTTTCAATTCTTTTGGGTATATACCTAGAAGTAGGATTGCTGGGTCATATAGTACTTCTATATTTAGCTTTCTGAGGAATAGCCAAACAGTCTTCCACAGGGGCTGCACCATTTTACATTGCCACCAGCAATGAATGAGTGTTCCTATTTCTCTGCAGTCTCTCCAATATTTATTATTTTCTGTTTTTTAAAATAGTAGTCATTCTAATGGGTATAAAATGGTATCTCATTGTGGTTTTAATTTTCATTTCTATGATGTCTAATGATGTTAAATATCTTTTCATGTATTTCTGGCCATTTGTATATCTTCTTTGGAGAGATGTCTATTCAAGTCTTTTCGCCTGTTTTCTTAATGGGTTGTTTGTCTTTTTGTTAAGTTGAAGGATTTCTTTATATATTCTGGTTATTAATCATTTATCTGATGTGTGAGCTCCAAATGTATTCTCCTATTCTGTAGATTGTCTTTAACTTTCATTATAAAGTCCTCTGAGGAACAAGAGTTTTTAATTTTGATGATATCATTTATCTATTTTTCCTTTTGTTGCCTGTGCCTTAGATGTAAAAACTAAGAAACCATTACCTAACACATGGTCCTGAAAATTCTTGCCTATATTTTCTTCAATGAGTTTGATGGGTCTAGCTCTTATATTAAGGTTTTTGATCCATTTAGAGTTGATTTTTGTATATGGTGTGAGGTAGGGGGTCCTTCTTTTTTTTTTTTTTTTTTTTTTTGCAAATGGCAATCCACTTTTCTCAGCACCATTATTTCCCAATTGAGTGATCTTTTCTCCCTTATGAAAATCAGTTGGCCATAAATGTGAGGGTTAATTTCTGAGCTTTCAGTTTGATTCCATTGCTATATGTGTCTGTTCTTGTACCAGAACTATGCTGTTTTGATTACTGTGGCTATGTAATAAGTTTTAAGATCAGGAAGTTTGACTCCTCCAACTTCATTCTACTTTTTCAAGATGGCTTGACTGGGTATATCCCCAGAAGAACTGAGAGCAGTGACATGAACAGACATCTGCATACCGATGTTCATAGCAACATTATTCATGATTGCCAAAAGTTGGAAACAACCTAGGTGTCCATCAACAGATGAATGGATAAACAAACTGTGGTCTATTCACAATGGAATATTATGCAGCTGTAAGAAGAAATGAAGTTGTAAAGTATATGACAACATGGATGAACCTGGAGTACATTATGTTGGGCAAAGCAAGCCAGACACAAAAGGACAAATACTGTATGATTGCGTTACTATGAACCAAATATACTGTGTAACATATTGTTTGATTTAAAAAAATTTTTTATATGTATCCAGTACATTTAATTGAGAAATATATGTATTTATTATGTGTTTACTTTTTAGTTTTTAATTTATATTTTCAATTATTAAATGTACAAAATAAAGTTAAAAAAAAAAAGATGGCTTAAACTATTCAGAGTCCCTTACCTTTCCATATAAAATTGATGATTGGCTTTTCCAGTTCTACAAAGAAGGCTGCTGGAATTTTTTACTGGGATTGCATTGAATCTGTACATCACTTTGGGTAGGATTGATATCTTAATGATATTTAAGCTTCCAATTCATGAACATGGAATGTCCTTCCATTTATTTAGGCCTTGTTTGATCCATTTTAAAGTGTTTTGTAGTTTTCCTGGTTATATTTATTCCTAAATATTTGATTCTTTTAGTTGCTACTGTGAATGGAATATTTTCTTCATTTCCTCTTCTGATTTTTCAATAGAATACAATACAAATTAAATACTTGAAAGAGTTAAATAAAAACAACTTGGGTTACAAAATGCAAGTCTAAATTTTTATTATTAGATTCAACTGACATAAAGTAACTCAATCAGATTGCTATAAAAGTATATAAAAGCTTATTCTCATTTTCTGTACTTATCTCATTCCAAACTGGTACCACTCAGTTTGTGGACCACACTCTGAGTAGCACTGGTCTAAACCACTCCAGATCTCAAAAGTCCCATTATTTTTTAAACCAAATTTAAACTGTGACCATTGTTCTCTAAACTCTCTACCAATTAGCTCAGTCTCACCTGTCCCCAACAGCCAATACCTTACTTTCTCTCCCACCTAAGCTATTGTTTTTAAACCATTCCCCTTTGCCTCTGTTCGCCCAAAGCATCCCAATCCATCTCATTTGTGTTATGATATGTTACAATTGAAATACTTATTTTCCTCAGACAAACTTATCTCATCTTTACCCCTTTGGCAGTTGTATTTTCCTATGTTTATTAGTACAGATTTACACTATTTGTATTGTTTCCTTTATTCAAGCATAAGTTGCTTTAGAGTAATGGCTTATATTTTACCACAATTATCAAAATATCTAGAATATGGCAATGTGGATACCCCAAACAATAAAAGTATATAAGCAACTGTCCACTTGACTGTCTAAGTGTGTGGGGTGGGGGTGGGAGAATAAAGAATGGTGTCTATGGGAATTTGCATTCACCAATTTTCTCCCATGCCCTACTTTCTCTTATTTTCTTCCTAGGCCTATCTCCATTAACTCTGGACCCTAAAACAGCGCACCCAAATCTGGTGCTCTCCAAAAACCGAACAAGCGTATGGCATGGTGACATTAAGCAGGCAATGCCTGATGATCCAGAGCGATTTGACTCAAGTGTGGCTGTGCTGGGATCAAAAGGCTTCACATCTGGAAAGTGGTACTGGGAAGTAGAAGTAGCAAAGAAGACAAAATGGACAGTTGGAGTCGTCAGAGAATCTATCATGCGGAAAGGCAGCTGTCCTCTAACTCCTGAGCAGGGATTCTGGCTCTTAAGACTGAGAAACCAAACTGATCTAAAGGCCCTGGATTTGCCTTCTTGCTGTCTGAAACTGACTAACAACCTCAACAAGGTGGGCATATACCTGGATTATGAAGGAGGGCAGGTGTCCTTCTACAATGCTAAAACCATGACCCACATTTACACCTTCAGTAGCATTTTCATTGAAAAACTTTATCCCTACTTCTGTCCCTGCCTGAATGATGGTGGAGAGAATAAAGAACCACTGAACATCTTGCATCCACAGTAATTAGTCATACTATTGTATTAATTCAGAGCATTATTAAAGAAGGTATTGAAATAGTTAGTCTCATTGGTTTCTCTTCCCAATTTACAGGGAACTCTAGAATAATGAAAAGGGATTCACAAATTGCATTCTATTCTAAGAGTCCTAAATGGATTTCACTAGAGTCTTTAAAGATGTCATTCTAGTTCTCTGTAGTCTTCAATGACACAGGAGCCACTCTCATGAGAGTGATCTTCATGCTATTGTTTCTGGAGCATACTGCAACTTAAGTTTGTGATGCTTGGAACCCTTTTCAAACTTGCCCTGAAATTCTGTCATGCTTACCTTAATCTCCAGCATTATAACTCTTGGTAGATAAATTTTCGGATGTGTACTCTTCTTCCAATCTATTTATTCTTTTTATATAAATTTTGCATCTCATTTCTTTTCTAGAACTTGTTACTATAATTTTTTAATACGGCTCTAGGGATTTATAGAAAAAGTAGGAAATTATCTGAGCTAGTTTATAATCTTGTCTTGAATTCTCTCAAGATGCTTTTTAGTCCAGTGAATCTCTGACTCTCTTCCTTACCCAGTCTTTCTCCTGCTTTATCTATCTTCAGGAGCACTTTTTCTTCTGTATTCAAGTATGTTTATGTATTTCCATCTACTTTGGGCTATGTCCTTTTTATTCATTCCTACCTACAATTTAGATCTCAGTATTGTCCATCTTGTCCTCTCCAATACAATCCTATTCCAGCTTTGCTCCTTCTTCCTAAGTCTAAAGCTCTTAGCATTCTTGATCTTAGCAGTACCCTTGACGACCTGTCCCTATTTCTTTTCCTTGGAAATCTCCGTCTAACTGGGCTTCCTTTTCTATAATTGATAGGTTTTGGGGGGTATTTAGGACCTGCACCATTGTATCTAAAAATGCACAGTGAGCAGAGCTCTTTGCTAGGGCAAAAGCTCCCAAACCCATCTGTTATAATGGGAAAAAGAACACATATACTACAGGTAATATGCATGTTGCTTTGACATATGTGTTATGCATATTTATAGCTGCTGATTTGGGTAAACAGCCATGACATGATGATGGCTACATTTAAGAAATTATTTTTGCTTTTTAATGAATTCAGTTCAATCAAAGTTTAGCGAGGACATGTTTTGTGCCTGGAAACCTGCTAAATGTTTTGATGTATATAAAAAAACATTAAAAAGAAAAAAATGGCATGCCAGTGGGGAAGAAAGTAATATGATTAAAAATGTAATTCGGGGAAGCGGCTGTGGCTCAATCAGTAGGGCTCCCGTTTACCATATGGGAGGCCCCAGGTTCGGTTCCCGGGGCCTCCTGGTAAAGGCAAGCCCACCTGCGCGGCGTGGTTAGCTGACCCAGCAAGCACAAGCAGCAAGGGGGGGATAAATGAATAAATAAATAAAATCTTAAAAAAAAAAAAAATGTAATTCGCGCTAAAGTATGAGAAGAGATAGCTGAAATATGTATTCTTATCATGCAATAGTTCTTAACCTTGGCTGCATATGAGTTTCATCTAGGGGACTTAAAAAAAAAAAATTCAGTTGCTTTCACCCTACTTAAGACCAATTTAATCAGAATCTCTTGCTGGTGGGACCCAGGCATTTATAGTCTCTAAAAGCTCTCAGTTGATTTTAATGTGAAACTAGGCCAGAGAATCACTGAACTAAAGGAAGATATTTCCTTTTTTATTTTTTTGTTTTGCAAAAAGTTCAAACATAGAAAAGCTGTACATTTGTACAATAAACTCCCACATATGCTCTACCTAGATTGACCAGTTATTAACATTTTGCAACATTTGCTGGGTCTCTCTCCCCCACACCCACCTCATATGAATGTGTGTGTGTACTATTATTATTATTATTTGCTGAACCATGTTAGAGTAAATTGCAGGCATAATAATCTTTTATTCCTAAATATATCAGTGAGTATCTCCTAAGAACCAGAATATTCTCTTATATAATCACAGTATTAAATTATCAAATTAAAAAAAATTGAACTGATACAATATTATTAACTAATATACATTTCATATTCAATAAATAAATATTTCTAATGGTGGAGGTTTTAGACCTGGTGGTAAAGAATTTCAAGTATTATGACAAAGAGTTTGGGTGATAGAAGAGGGCCTAGTTGGTATCTCTTATGTCATATACAGAGCTCTAGAGACTTCATATCTAAAGTCTGTCTTAGGGTAGACTAAAAAGTGCTACAGAGTTCAAAGAAAGGGAGATCAATATTCACTAGAACAGGAAGGAAAATTTTTCAGGAAAAGTTATGCTTAAGTGGAGAAAGTGAAAAATGAATAAGAATGACTATTGGGAGGACTTCCGGGAAGATAGCGGACTACTAAGACACGGGAATCTCTTCTCCAGAAAAATAGCTAGAGGACAGGCTGCAACAGCCCCGAAAAAGATCTTCTAGGGTTTAGGACAGAAGGTGAAGGTTGCACACCACCCAGAGGAGAGAGGGACAGAAGAGGGAAATCGCGACAACAGGACCGTGAGTTGGAACCAGCAGCGGCTACTGCTGCTGGCACCCTCCCCCAAACTCTTTAGAATTCTTGGGCCTCTGGGCCTGTGACCACAGACAAAGGGGGATCCAGGGATCTACCACTCCTGGAAAGGGGAGAGACAGGGACACAGCCTTAGGCTGACTCAGGTTCTGACCCGAAAATTTGGGCTGAGGAGCCCCACGGACCCTTCCACACGGTGGTTTGCCCTGGGAGCCTAGGAAGGACTGGAGAAATCTGACCCTGGTAACCTCCCTCTCTTCTAGCTGTACTAATTGTTGAGGACTCCAAAGGAGCGAGGAGAGAGAGCCTGGGGCTGACCCTACTTTTGACTCGCAGGTTTGGTCTGCTCTGTCCCGAGAGCCCTTCCAGGCCAGGTGGGGCTGCGCCATTGTTTGCCTTGGAGCCTGCAAGGGGCTAATGATATACAAACCTCCCAATCTCCTCCTCTACTAACAGGGACTGATTGTTGAGGATTCAGAAGGGAGTGGAAATATTTCCTAGCTGGGAAAAGGGAGGCGCTACCAGAGAAGTCTGGAGGACTGTCTCAGAAAGTTTGAATTACAAGGCTCTTAGCCCCCAGACAGGAAGCTCTATTGCATTGATCTGGTCTGTGTCACAACAAATATACTCCGACCAGGCATTGAATTGAGAGCTGCCAATGAGCACCATCTCCTGGCAGACCAAGGAAGTGCACATAAGAAAACTAATAAGTAGGAGAGGCTTTTCCTGGCCTCTATAGCCTCCCTGCCCAAGGCCCTAGGAAATGACTCTACAACCAATTACTGTGTTCAGGGCCCAGTTTTGAGCAACCAGCAGAACAATCCTAACAATCAAGGTTGAGCCAAAAATCAAAGAGCTGTGGTAACTCACAGCCTCCTACCACTAAAACCCCATAAAAGAGAAAGAGATAAAGCATCTAAGTAAAATACAACCTAACCAGATATCTAAAGACCAGCAAAAAATTATGAGCCATACTAAGAAAATAGAAGACATGGCCCAAGAAAAGGAATATAGCAAAGTCCCAGAAGAGATGGAGAATTTGAGAGAACTAATCAGTGAGATGAGCATAAATTTCCAAAATCAAATTAATGAGATGAAAGACAATATAGCAAAAGAGATAAATGACATCAAGAAGACATAGAGCGAACGCAAAGAAGAATTTGAAATCCTGAACAGAAAAGTAACGGAGTTCATGGGAATGAAAGACACAATAGGTGAAGTCAAAAACATATTTGAGGAGCCCGCCAGCCACGGTCTCCCGCGCCAGCTACACCGTGGCTGCTGTCATTATGGCCCATTACAAAGCCGCCGACTTGAAGCGCGAGCAGTTCCGGAGGTACTTGGAGAAGTCGGGGGTGCTGGACACGCTGACCAAGGTATTGGTAGCCTTATATGAAGAACCAGAAAAACCTAATAGTGCTTTGGATTTTTTAAAGCATCACTTAGGAGCTGCTACTCCAGAAAATCCAGAAATAGAATTGCTTCGCCTGGAATTGGCAGAAATGAGAGAGAAATATGAAGGTATTGTAGAAGAAAATAAAAAACTGAAAACAAAGCTTTCTCAGTATGAACCACCTCAGGAGGAGAAGCGTGCTGAATAGGATTCTTCTCAGTTGAAAAGACACTGAAAATGGTTTTGTATGACTTGAATAGTTTGTATAGTATATAATCTTTTCTGAACAGATGCTATAGAACTCTTTTAATATGTTAAATTCACTTATCATACTCTAATTGTTATAAACACATACAATTGCCAATAAAAACTCAATATAACTTTCTTTGGGTCTTAAAGCAGGAGAATCCAAAGTAAATCCTGAAAAAAATCTAAACAGCCATCTAAATAGTTTTCATTACCTTAAAAGACGTCTGATTAGTAATGATGGTACTAGTCGTATTTTAGCCAAGGATGTTTAGCATGGAGCTGTTCCTTGGTTTAGTTCAGGATATGAGCACAGGTAGAGTCATTCTTTAAAATGAAGATGACACTGTTGTTTATATTCCCTGTAGGCAGCTGGAGAGATCTGTGTGACATAAGATGCATTTGCACAGGTTCCCATGAATCCTCTGCTCTTGTTTATATAATGCAGAACGAGTAACTCTTCTTTGCCACCACTTTGCCTTAGGTAACTGTGTGTGTGCCAGTTTGAACTCTGACACCACGTTTCCCTTCTATGCAATCATGCCCTGTCTGATAATATTGCCTTGTTTTGCTCTGTGCTTTAGTGGATCCTAGTTGCACATTGTCCTTTCTTTGTTAATTGTTTTTCAATTTGCTTTAACAGCAGTCACCCTGATTGTAATTTATATAACTTTAAACAGGATCACACTGTTCCCCTGCCTTCCCTTTCTGAAAATTGCTTAGCTGAGCACAGAACAGAGGCCATATAAAATTCTGGGTTCATGCACAAGCTGATATGAGAAGGGGAATGAGCCATATATCATGGAAGATTATAGTTTGTGGATAATAATTATATAGTGCTTTTTCCCTCAAAATATTTTTCTAGCCTTGAATTCATTTTATCTTCACTATCCCTGTGAAGTAGGTAGGGTACATATAAGGGGAGGCTAAGTACAGAATTTTTAGGCCAAAGACTGATATTAATAAAACCACCTACTATTTGTAGTACTTTGGTGTATTAGTTAACTGCTCTAAGATTCACTTTCCTCATCTGTTAAATGAGAAGAAGATCTGTGCTGCCTACCTCACAGGGTTGTTGTGAGGGTCAAAGGAGAATGTATGTGAAAGACTTGTAAATGGTAAAGCACTATTTACTTATTTGTTAGTCCTTTTTCTTGGAAGACCTACAGCCAGATGTTTTACTAATGACTGATTTTCCTCATTGGTTGACATTATTAAGTAGTAGTCCTCTTCAATGTATTCTCTTATTGTTGTTAGAGAACCTGTCTGTTTTTTGGCCAAAACACACATAGAAAACAAAATAAATCCATTGAAAGCTGGTTTAACTTGGAAAGGTCTCAGCATCTGCAGGAAACTGAGACCAAGCCAGTTATAAAGGAATTAATCAGTCATAGTGACAGGAATGTGGCCAAATGATCTGTGCCTCTTCTAGTCACAAGTTAATTTTTGGAAAAGGAGTCCAGATACTGTTGGAAAAACATTAACCTCAGTTGATTTTGCGCATCAATTTCAGTGCCTCCTACATGGAAAGTAATGGGCTAAGTGCTGGGCATTATAAAGTTGAATGACTTAAAATTATAAGACATGTATGTAAGCAATTACAATATGGGATAGATGTGCTAAGAACCAAATTAATAATAAAACATGGCCCCATGCGGGTTTTGGAAAAGAAAAAAAAAAAAAACATATTTGAGAAAAAAAAATAAAAATAAAAAAATAAACATATTTGAGACATAAAACAGACTCGAAATGATAGAAGAAAGAATAAGTGATATCGATGACAGAGCAGCTAAAATTGAAGAGAGAAAAGAATGGAAAAACTTGAGCAGGGGCTCAGAGAGTTGAATGACAACACAAAATGCAACAACATACATGTCATGGAAGTTCCAGAAGGGGAAGAGAAAGGAAAAGGGGCAGAAAGAGTATTTGAGGAAATAATAGCTGAAAATTTCCCAACTCTCATGAAAGAAATGAACTTACATGTCCAAGAAACACAACGTACCCCAATGAGAATAAATCCAAAAAGACCTGCGCCAAGACACATACTATTCAGAATGTCAAATGTAAAAGATAAAGAGAAAATTCTCAGAGCAGCAAGAGAGAAGCAAACAATCACGTACAAAGGACGTCCAGTAAGACTTAGTGCAGATTTCTCTTCAGAAACCATGGAGGCGAGAAGAGAGTGGTATGATACAATTAGGAAACTGAAAGAGAAAAACTGCCAGCCGAGAATTCTTTATCCAGCAAAACTGTCCTTCAAATAGGAAGGTGAATATAAAGTATTCACAAACAAACAGAAACTAAGAGAGTTTGCAAAAATGAATCCACCTTTGCAGGAAATATTAAAAGAAGCCTTAGAACCTGAAAGAAAAAGACAGGAGAGAGAGGCTTGGAGGAGAGTATAGAAGAAAGAAAAGCAGAAAGGATAACCAAAAGAGTGAAAAGAGAGACAAAAACAAGATGACATATGAAAACCAAAGAATAAAATGGAGGAAATAAATAGTGCATTTTCAGTAATATCATTGAATGTGAATGGATTAAATTCCCCAATCAAAAGATACAGGATGACAGAATGGATAAAAAAACATGAGCCATCCATATGCTGCTTACAAGAAACTCACCTCAGACCCAGGGATACAAACCAGCTGAAAGTGAAAGGTTGGAAAAAGATACTCCACGCGAATAGTAAAAAGAAAAGAGCAAGGGTAGCTATACTAATATCAGACAAAACAGACTTTAAATGCAAAAAAGTGATAAGAGATATGGAAGGCCATTATATATTAATAAAAGGGACAATCCTCCAGGAAGATATAACAGTCATAAATTTCTATTCACCTAACCAGAGTGCCCCAAAATATATGAGACAAATTCTGGCAAAACTGAAGGGAGAAATAGACATTTCTACAATAATCATTGGAGACTTCAACGCCCCTCTCACATCATTAGATAGAACAACTAGACAGAAGATCAACAAGGAAACAGAGAACTTGAACAATATGATAAACAAGTTAGACCTAACAGACATATACAGAACACTGCATCCAAACTCAGTGGGTTATACATTCTTCTCAAGAGCCCATGGATCTTTCTACAGGATAGACCACATGTTAGGTCACAATACAGCTCTCAATAAATATAAAAAGATTGAAATTATACAAAGCACTTTCTCAGATCATAATGGAATGAAACTAGAAATCAATAACAGACAGGAAAAAAGTAAATTTGCAAATGTGTGGAGACTGAACAACACACTCCTAAATATTCAGTGGGTCAAAGAAGAAATTGCAAGTGAAATCAGTAAATATATAGAGACAAATGAAAACGAGAACACAAGATATCAAAACTTATGGGATACAGTGTAGGCAGTCTTAAGAGGGAAATTTATAGCTTTAAATGCCTATATTAAAAAACAAGAAAGAGCTAAACTCAAAGATTTAACTGAACAACTTGAGAAACTAGAAAAATAACAGCAAACCAATCCTAAAGCAAAAAGAAGGAAAGAAATAATAAAGATTAGATCAGAAATAAATGAAAATGAGAACAGAAAAACAATAGAGAAAATCAACAAAACCAAAAGCTGGTTCTTTGAGAAGATCAATAAAATTGACAAACCCCTCGCTAGACTAACAAAGAAAAAAAGAGAGAAGATGCAAATAAATACAGTCAGAAATGAAAGGGGGGGGGATTACAAATGACCCCACAGAAATAAAAAGAATCATAAGAGGATATTATGAGAAACTATATGCCAACAAACTAGACAACCTAGATGAAATGGAGAAATTTATAGAAACGCACAACCAACCTACACTGACGCTACAAGAAATAGAAAACTTAACAAACCAATCACAATTAAGGAGATTGAATCCCTCATCAAAAATCTCCCAGCAAAGAAAAGTCCAGGACCAGATGGCTTCACAGCTGAATTCTACCAAGCATTTCAAAAAGAATTAACACCAATCCTGTTTAAACTCTTCCAAAAAATTGAAGAGGAGGGAAAATCACCCAACACATTTTATGAAGCCAACATCACCCTAATACCAAAGCCAGATAAAGATTCCACAAGAAAAGAAAATTACAGACCAATCTCTCTCATGAACATAGATGCAAAAATTCTCAACAAAATACTTGCAAATCGAATCCAACAGCATATCAAAAGACTTATACATCACGACCAAGTGGGATTTATTCCTGGTATACAAGGCTGGTTCAACATAAGAAAATCAATCAATGTAATACACCACATTAACAAATTGAAGGAAAAAAACCACATGATCATCTCAATAGATGCAGAAAAGGCATTCGACAAAATCCAACATCCTTTTTTGATAAAAATTCTTCAAAAGATAGGAATAAAAGGAAAATTCCTCAATATGATAAAAGGCATATATGAAAAACCCACAGCCAACACCATACTCAATGGGGAAAGGTTGAAAGCTTTCCCCCTAAGATCAGGAAAAAGACAAGGATGCCCACTGTCACCATTGTTATTCAACATTGTACTAGAAGTTCTAGCTAGGGCAATTAGACAAGACAAAAAAAATAAAATAAAATAAAAATTGAAGGCGTCCAAATAGGAAAAGAGGAAGTAAAACTCTAACTGTTTGGTGATGACATGATCCTATATTTAGAAAAGCCTGAAGTATCCACAATAAAGCTACTTGAACTAATAAATGAGTTCAGCAAAGTGGCAGGATACAAGATCAACACGCAAAAATCAGTAATGTTTTTGTACACTAGTACTGAACAATCTGAGGAGGAAATCAGGAGGAAAATTCCATTTTCAATAGCAACAAAAAGACTCAAATACCTAGGAGTTATTTAACCAAAGAAGTACAGGACCTATATGCAGAAAACTTCAAAACAATGTTAAAGGAAATTTAAAAGACCTAAACAAATGGAAAGACATTCCGTGTTCATGGATTGGAAGAATAAATATCGTGAAGCTGTCAATCTTGCCCAAACTGATTTATAGATTCAATGCCATACCAATCAAAATCCCAACAGCTTACTTTGCAGAATTAGAGAAGGCAATTACAAAATTTATCTGGAAGGGTAAGTGCACCCTAATAGCCAAAAGCATTCTAAAAAAGAAGAGCAATGTGGGAGGAATTTCACTGCCTGACCTTGAAACATATTATAAAACTACAGTGGTCAAAACAGCATGGTACTGGCATAAAGATAGACACATAGATCAGTGGAATAGAATTGAGAACCCAGAAATATACCCTCACCTATACAGTCAACTGGTTTTTGACAAACCTACCAAGCCACGCTGATGGGAAAAAACAGTTTCTTCCACAAATGATGTTGGGAGAACTGGATATCTATAACCAAAAGAATGAAAGAGGGCCCCTATCTCACCCCCTATACAAGAATCAACTCAAAATGGATCAAAGATCTAAATATAAAAGCCAAGGACCATAAAACTACTAGAAGAAAATGTAGGGAAACATCTTCAAGATCTTGTAGTAGGAGGTGGTATCTTGGACCTTATTCCCAAAGCACATGCAACAAAAGAAAAAATAGATAAATGGGACCTCCTCAAAATTAAACACTTTTGTACCTCACAGGACTCTGTCAGAAGGGTGAAAAGGCAGCCAACTCAATGGAAAAAATATTTGGAAATCACATATCTGATAAGCGTTTAACATCCAGGATATATAAAGAGATGTTACATCTCAACAATAAAAAGACAAATGACCCAATTAAAAAATGGGCGAAAGACTTTTTTGAATAGACATTTCTCCGAAGAAGAAATACAAATGCAAAAAAACCACATTAAGAAATGCTCAACATCCCTCATGATTAGGGAAATGCAAATCAAAACTACAATGAGATATCATTTCACACCTATCAGAATGGCCAGTATTAAAAAGACAGAGAACTGCAAGTGTTGGAAAGGATGTGGAGAGATAGGAACACTTCTTCACTGTTGGTGGGAATGCAGGATGGTACAACCACTATGGAGGACTGTTTGGCAGTTCCTAAAGAAGTTGAATATAGACTTGCCATGTGACCCTGCAATACCACTACTGGATATATACCCAGAAGAACTGAGAGCAGTGACACGAACAGACATCTTCACACTGATGTTCATAATGGCATTATTCACCATTGCCAAAGGTTGGAAACAACCCAGGTGTCCATCAACAGATGAATGGATAAACAAACTGTGGTCTATTCACGTCATGGAATATTATGCAGCTGTAAGAAGAAATGAAGTCATAAAGCATATAACAACATGGATAAACCTGGAGGACATTATGTTGAGTGAAGCAAGCCAGACACAAAAGGACAAATACTGTATGAATGCATTACTATGAACCAAATATATTGTGTAACATATTGTTTGATTAAAAAAAAAAAATTTATATGTATCCATTACATTTGAGAAATGTATATATTTATTTATCTGTGTTTACTTTTTATTTTGATTGTTTATATTTGCAATTATTAAATGTACAAAGTTTTAAAAAATGTTTAAAAAAAAAGAATGACTATTGTATAAATTCTAATCTAAATTAGAAAATATACTTCTTAAAAATGAAAGTTCTTTGTGATGACGGTTGCATAACTGTATACATATACTAGAAATCACTGAACTGTTTACTTAAGATGGTGAATTTTACAGAAAGTAAATTACACCTCAATAAAACTTTCTAAAAAAAGAAAAGTTGGAGTAGGTGTGGCTCAGTGGTTGAGCACCTGCTTTGCACGATTGAGGTCCCAGGTTCAATCCCTGGTACCTCCTAAAGAAAGAAAAAACAATGTTTTATTTAGATCACCTGGGGGACAATGATAACCCAGGAGAGCACACATATATTTTCCACTATCTGTAAATATCCACGCTAATACTTTTTCTGATATAACCCATGAGATCTCTAGCATTTTCCTTCATACAGATGACACAAATTTATTTTCCTACAGTTTTCAGAGATAATTGGTTATTCTGTACTGAATAATTTGAACCACCTTTCTACTTAGAATAATTAAAGGAAGAAATTCTTCTAAAGAGTATGAATTACAAAACACCAATATGGGACTTCTAGAAACAGATCCTGAATGGTATTCAGTGAGAAGCATGACTTATATATTGTATCTCAGGAGAGAGGAGATCTTTCTATGAAACCAAGAGTAAAAGAGGCCCTAGTCAATGTGCTGGGATTCACTGAGGTGAGAACCTTAAAAGGAGAATGCCTTGCACTTTTCTTGAACTAACTGGACTTTTAGAAAGGCAGTGTCAATGTGATTGCAGTGTATACAATTATAAAACCTATCTGAGATACAGATGAATAAATACCCTGGATTATCAGGTATTTCCAGGGAAAAAGATGCTCTGGATAAATTAATTTTTCAAATGGGTAAAGATGGTTTATTCAAGGTCAAATATTTGTGTAACAAATTTAAATAAATCTTCCTAAATCAACATATTTTCCTCACTTGTTAAAAAGAAGTTAAACTGCAAAATACAGAAGAGTATATGTAATGTGTATGTACAGTTTAGAGAATAATCCAAAAAGACACTCATTTATTGCCAACCTAACTTTGGATATAGAACAGTACCAAAATATTTCAAGACCTTGTGTGTGCCTCTGCCAGCCCTGAAGTAATCACCATTCTACATTTTGTGCTATTTCCTTTTTAAAAATAATTCATATGGGGAAGTAGATGTGGCTCAAGTAATTGGGCTCCCATCTACCATATAGGAGGTCCAGGGTTTGATACCTGGGGCCTCCTGGTGAAAAGCAAGCTGCCCACATGGTGAGCTGCCCTGCACGGAGTGCTGGCCTGTGCAGGAGTGCTGGCCCGCAAAGGAGTGCTGGCCAGAGCGGAGAACTGGCGTTGCTAGATGATGTGACAAAAAGACATACAGAAGAGAGACAATAAGAGATGTAGCAGACCAGGTAGCTGAGGTGGCACAAGAGATTGAGCACCTCTCTCCACTCCGAAAGGTCCCAGGATTGGTTCCCAGTGCAGCCTAAAGAGAAAACAAGCAGAAATAGAAGAACACACATCGAGCAGACAGCAAGCGCAAAACAACAGGGTGGGAGTGGGGGTGTAGGTAAATAAATCTTAAAAGAAAAAATTCATATGGAATCGTTCTAGAATTTTTAAGATAATGTACAACATTGTGATTATACTAAAAGCCATTGATTATATACTTTGAATAAAATAGCCAGAAACAGCAAGTATGTACAGTGGCGGAAGCAAAGAGAAATTGAGAGGTGAGGAATTTTCTTGTTTGTCTTTTTGGGTTTTTTTGTTTGTTTGTTTATTATTACTAATATTGAAATAATGAAAATGCTCTAATAATAATTGAAGTGATGAATGCACAACTATGTGATTATAGCAACTACCATTGATTGTATACTTTGGAGGAACTGTATTCTTTATTAATATGTATCAATAAAATTGATGAAAAATAAATAAAACCATCAAAAAATTTTAAAAAATTCATATAGGATTAATGTACTACACCAAATGTACTGTTTGTATTATTTCCTTTATTAAAGGTATGCAAGGGTAGTTCAACACAAGAAAATCCATTAAGGTACTACCCCATATTAACAAACCAAAGTAAAAAAAAAATCACATGATCATCTCTATTGACGCAGAAAAGGCATTTGACAAAATCCAGAGTCCTTTCTTTATAAAAACTCTTCAAAAGATAGGAATAGAAGGAAACTTCCTCAACATGATACAGGGCATATATGAAAAACTCTCAGCCAACATTGTACTGAATGGTGAAAGGCTGAAAATTTTCTAAGATTGTAAATAAGACAAAGATGCCATTGTCACCATTCTATATATATATATATATATATTTTTTTTTTTTTAATTTATTTACTTTATCCATTTTAAACCCCCTTCCCTATTTGCTGTTTTGTGTCCATTCGCTGCGCAATTCTCTGTGTCTGTTTCCTGCCATCTCTTCTCATCCTTCTCCTCCATTCTTCACCAGGATTCAATCCTGGAGACCTCTGATGTAGGAGAGAGGTGTTCTGCCACCTGCACCCCCTCGATTCCTGGTTTTCGGAGCTTTCCGAGCATCTTGTCTTGACTCTCCCCTGCATCTCTCTCCTGTTACGTCATCATCCAGGGCCTGACGGCTCACCAGCACACAGAGCCTGGCAGCCCATGCGCCTTCTATAATATATTTTTTATTTTACCGGGAGGTCCCGGGATCAAACCCAGGTCCCTCCATATGGCACATGGACGCCCAACCATCTGAGCCACATCCGCCCCTGCGTCTCTCTCCTGTTATGTCATCATCCGGGGCCTGACGGCTCACCAGCACACAGAGCCTAGCAGCCCATGCGCCTTCTATATATTTTTTTTTTATTTTACCGGGAGGTCCTGGGATTGAACCCAGGTCCCTCCATATGGCAGACGGACACCCAACCATCTGAGCCATATCTGCCCCCCACCATTCAATATTATAATAGAAATTCTAGCTAGAGCAATTAGGCAAGAAAAGGAAATAAAAGGAATCCAAATCAGAAAGGAAGAAGTAAAACTCACTATTTGCAGAAGACATGATTCCATATTTAGAAAACCCCAAAATATCGACAGTGAAACTACTAGAGCTAATAAATTCAGCAAAGTGGCGTGATGCAAGATCAACACACAAAAATTGGTAGTTTTCTATACACTATAAATGAATAATCTGAGAAGAAAATCAGGAAACAAATTCCATTTGCAATAGCAACTAATAGAATCAAATATCTAGGAATAAATTTATCCAAGAATATAAAGGATCTGTACTTAAAAAATTGCAAAACATCGCTAAAAGAAGTTAAACAAAAGGAAGGACATTCTGTGTTCATGGATTGGGAGACTAAATATCATTAATATGTAAACTCTGCCCCAAATGATTTACAGATTTGACACAATCCCAATCAAAATTCTAACAGCCTACTTTACAGAACTGGAAAAGTCAGTTACCAAATGTATTTGGAAGGGAAAGAGACCTTGAATAGCCAAAAATATCTTTAAAAAGAACAAAGTCAGGGAAGCGGCTGTGGCTCAATCAGTAGGGCTCCCGTTTACCATATGGGAGGCCCCGGGTTCGGTTCCTGGGGCCTCCTGGTGAAGGCAAGCCCGCCCGCACGGCGTGGTTAGCTGACCCAGCGAGCACAAGCAGCAAGGGGGGGATAAATGAATAAATAAATAAAATCTTTAAAAAAAAAAAAAAAAAAAAAAAAAGAACAAAGTCAGTGGACTCACACTTCCTGATTTTAAATCATGTTACAAAGCTACAGTGGTCAAAACAGAATGAATATCAGCCTAAAGATAGACATTTTGATCAATGGAATTGAATTGAGAGTTCAGAAATAGTCCCTCACCTCTACGGTCAATTGATTTTTGACAAGACTACCAAACCCACTCAACTGGGACAGAACAGTCTCTTCAACAAAAGGTATTGGGAGAACTGGATTATCCATATCCAAAGAAGGAAAGGGAACCACCGTATCAGTCTGCCAAAGGACTGCCAATGGCACAGTACCAGAAATCCGTTGGCTTTTATTATAAAAGGTATTTATTTGGGGTAAAAGCTTACAGTCCCAAGGCCGTTGTAAAGTCCAACTCACCATATCATAAGAGGTACTTTCTCACCAAAGTCAGTTGCCATGTGTTGAAGCAAGCTGGCAGATGATCTCTGCTGTGTTTCAGCCTTCCCCTCTGGGCTGCTTCTCCCCCTTGAGGTTCTGTGGACCCAGCTTCTTCCTGATTTCAGCTGCAGGCTGATATAGGGCTTGTCGCTCAGGGCTTCCTATATCAATCTCAGCTCTCTTCCCAAGGTCAGGCTATCAGGCAAATGGTCCACCTCTCCCTGTGCTTTAGCTGTTTGAGCCCTCTCCTTTCTGTCACATGGCAGGTTAAAAAATGACAGAGTTCTCTCCTCTTGTGTCTTCTTGTATCTGTTTGTCTGTGTGAGTGTCCATTTATATCAGACCCACCAAGGGGGCAGGGACTCAACCTGAGTCATGCCCTCAGACATAGTCAAATCTAAAAGCCTAATCTTATCAGGTAATCTAATCAAAGACATCTCAGCTAAATTTAATGCAATCAAACAGTATCACACCCGGAGGAATAGTTTACAAAGATAGTCTTTCTCTTCTAGGGATTCACAAAATAATCTCAAACTGTCACAACCACTATCTCACAACTTATACAAAAATTAACTCAAAATGTGTCAGAGCTAAATATAAAAACCATTCCATTAATCTCCTATAAGGAAATGTAGGAAAGCATCTTCAAGATCTTGTGGTAGGAGGTTGTTTCTTAGACCTTACATACAAAGCATGAGCAACAAAAGAAAAAATGGATAAATGGGACCTTCTCAAAATTAAATGTTTTTGTATTTCAAAAGGACTTTGTCAAGAAGGTGAAAAGGCAGCATACTCAATGGGAGAAAATATTTGGAAACCACATATCCGATCAGAGTTTAATATCTATGACATATAAAGAGATTTTATAACTCAATGATAAAATGACAACCCAATTAAAAATGGGCAAGATATGAATAAACGTATTTTCCAAAGAGGAAATACAAATGCAAAAAAGCACATTAAAAGATGTTCAACATCACTAGCTATTACAGAAATGCAAATCAAAACTACATCAAGATACCATTTCAGGAGGGGCGGATGTGGCTCAAATGGTTGGGCGTCCGTCTGCCATATGGAGGGACCTGGGTTCGATCCCCAGGACCTCCCGGTAAAATAAAAAATATATATATAGAAGGCGCATGGGCTGCCAGGCTCTGCGTGCTGCTGAGCTGTCGGGCCCCAGGAGCCATGCAGCAGGATGATGACGTAACAGAGGAGAGACAAGACGAGATGCTCCGAAAGCTCCAGAAGCCAGGAGCTGAGGTGGCGCAGGCAGCAGAATACCTCTCTCCTACATCGGAGGTCTCCAGGATCGAATCCTGGTGAAGACTGGAGGAGGAGGATGAGAAGAGATGGCAGGAAACACACACAGAGAATTGCCCAGCAAATGGACACAAAAACAGCAAATGGGGAAGGGGGGGTTTAAAATGGATAAAGTAAATAAATAAAATCTTAAAAAAAAAAAAAAAAAAAAAGATACCATTTCACACCTATTGGAATGGCCACTATTAAAAAAAAAAGAAAACTACAAGTGTTGGAGAGGATGTGGAGAAATGGGAATGCTTATTCACTGTTGGGAATGTGGAATGGTGCAGCTGCTGTGGAAAACTGTTTGACAGTTGCTCAGGAAGTTAAATATAGATCTGCCATATGATCTAGCAATCCCACTCCTAGATGTATACTCAGAAGAACTGAAAGTAGGGACATGAACAGACATTTTGCACAAATGATGTTCATAGTGGCATTATTCACAATTGCCAAAAGATGGAAACAACCCAGGTGTCCATAAACAGATGAATGGATAAACAAAATGTGGTATATGCATATGATGGAAAATTATTCAGCTGTAAGAAGAAATGAAGTGATGCAGACGACAACATGGAAGAATCTTGAGAATATTATGTTGAGTGAAACAAGTCAGACACAAAAAGAGAAATATATGATCTCACTAATCTGACCTAAATATAATGAGCAAAGTCATGAGGTTAATAGCTAAAGAGTGGTTACCAGAAAATGGAATGAGGATATAGAATGGGGGTCAGTGGCTTAATTTGCGTAGACTTGGTAATAAGGTTGATTGTAAATGCTTGGAATTGGAAATGCTTGGAATTGGACAGAGGTGATGATAACATAAAGAGTGAACGTAATTAGCAGTGTCATTGTGGGGGTATGATTATGGTTGAAAAGGAAAGTTTAGGGTTGTGTATGTCACTAGAAGAAAAGCCAAAGGATGAAACATGGGACTGTATAGCATAATGAATGCTGTTGTAGATGATGAGCGTGTTTAATAGTACAAATATAAGAAAGTTCTTCAACGAATCAGAACAAGTATGCATTATATTACAAGATATTAATAATAGAATGGTATTTGAGCTAAAATGCACCCAAAGCAGGGGTTCTTAACCTTTCTTGTTCCATAGAGCCCTTTGCCAGTCAGGTGAAAACCATGGACCCCTTACTAAGTCCACACTATACTGTGTATTATTAAATGAATATATCACACCCGCACCAACACAACCCCACAAGCATAATGTTTTTTTGAATTTCAATTCACGCTCACAGACCCCTTGTTAAGAACTCCTGACCTAAAGCAAACTATGGACTGAAGTGAATAGTAATATATTACTATTTTTCGTCAATTTGTAAAAAAAGAGAGAATATCAGAATCAAGATACAAAGTACTGCATATTGTTGACACCATTTATATAAATTGTTAATATAAATATATTTATAGAAATGGAATTAGATTAGTAGATATGTATGGCAGGGGATGGATAGAGGAATTGAAAGGGGTGGTGAGTTTTCCTTTTTTGGAGTAATGAAAATGCTCTAATATTGATTGTGGTGATAAATGCACAACTTTGATTATACCAAAACCCACTGAATGTACACTTTGGATGGATTTATGGTATATGACTATATCTCAATAAAATTGCTTCAAATTTTTTTCTTGTAGTGCATTGTATGAAAATACATTTTAAATTTCCAGTCTACTGTTAATATATAAATATAAATGGTTGTTTCCAGTTACTTTTTTAAAAAAAGATTTATTCCCCCCACTCCCCCACCCTGCCATTGTTTGAGCTTGCTGTCTGCTCCTCTTCTCTTTAGGAGGCATGGAACTGAACCTGGGACCTCCCAGATGGGAGAGAGACGCTAAACTGCTTGATCCACATCGGCTTCCCTCCAATTACTTTTAAAAATATGTATTAGGAACAATGTTGCCATAAACATTCCTATAAATGACCACTGGTACACGGGAGTAAGAGTTTCTCTAGGTGTATACCTAATAAATGCTGGACTAGAATATGCACATATTCAACCTTACTAAATAAGGCTGAATTGTTAATAAAAGTGATTGTCTCAATTTATATTCCCACTAGCAGTGGAAGTTACTCCCATTACAGAATGTCACTGCCAATTCAATTTTTTACCAACAAAGTGGGTATGTAGTAATATCTTGTGATTCTAGTTTTCACTTCCCTGATTATACTGTTGTTGAACATCTTTTTTTAAGTTTATTGGTCATTTGAGTTTCCTCTTCTATGAAATGCCTATTCAGGTGTCTGCCCATTTTTCTATTGTGTTGTTTGTCTCTTATTGGTTTACTGGATTACTTACATATTCTGGATAGATCTTTTGTTGATATTTTGTGTGTTGCAGGTATCTTCCCCCATTTTATGACTTGTATTTTTAAACTAATTATAATGTCTTTGATGAACCGAAGTTTGTCATTTTAATGCAAGTTTATTTTCTTTCATAATTAATACTTGTATCTTGTTTTTATTTATTTTTTTATTTTTAATATTTTAAAAGATGCTTAGATTACATAAATGTTACACAAAAATTACAGGGATTCCCATGTTCCCCACCTCCCACACCTCCCATAACCTCCCACATAAACATCTTTCATTAGTGTGGCACATCACCTGCAATGGACATACACATTCTGGGGCTTTGCCACTAAGCATGGACCATAGTTCACATTGTAGACCACATTCTTTCCCACACAGTTCTGCATGTTATATGCTGATGTGAAATGGCCTATATCTGTCATTGTAATGTCACTCAGGATAATTCCCAAGTCCCGAAAAAACCCCTGTATTACAACTGCTTTTCCCTCTTCCTGCCCCGAAAGCATCCAGTGGCCACTGGCTCCACCTCAATGTTGTAATTTCTTCCATTGCTTGAATAACAATATGTCTACAACAGAATACCAGTAAGTCCACTCTAGTCCATAGCTCTTCCCTCAATCCTGAGGAGTCTGGGATGGTGATGTCCACTCCACATCCAAGTGAGAGGGGGCTTACATCCCATGGATAAGATGGATGGGGTTGTCCTGCCTGCAGCTGCAGACTCTCTACATTCCCTGGGATGGCTATTGTCCATCATCATCTCGCCAGGTGGCTTGGGTGAGTTCATTGAGCTGTAGAGTAGGAGTTGCAGCTCCACCGAGATTCCAGACACAGCTGGCACATGGGAAGGCCAAAGGCTCCAGTCTCTGGAATACACCTACAAACTCTAGCACCACATATAGGTTTGAATAAAAGGGACTGATGGACCATGTGCAGGGAGGACTTATTTGAGTCCAATTCTGTGACTCTCAGGAGCACAGATTCCAAAGTATAGCCCACTGATAAGGCATCAATCTCTGGAGCTATCCCTCCTTATATAGGACCTGGGTTGTATCTTGTTTAAAACATTCTTCCCTACTCTCGGGTCAGAAAGATTTTCTTCTGTATTTTTTTGTATGTTTTAATATTTAAGTGCATTTCATATTTAAGTACTTAATGGTTCAGTCAACTAGAAAGCAACAACAGCTATCCATTTCCATACAACCAACAACATAATTTCAAAGTTTGTAAAAAAAATTAATAGGCCTACAAGAAATTGATAAATCCACAAATAAACTAGATTTTAACACACCTCTTTCAATAACTGATAAAAGAATCAGATAATACAATTGACAAACTTGACCCAATGGACATATATAGAACACTGTACCCACACCCCAGAACATACCAACAGCTGCAGAACATTCTTTTTTAAATACACACAGAACAATGACCATATACTTGGGTCATAGGAAAATTTCAACAAATTTCAAAGGTTTATCATCACACAGACTATATTCATTGACTTTGATGCATTTAAACCTGAAATAAATACCAAAAGACAACTAGAAATCACATGTATTTGGAAATTTAAAAATATTTCAAATAATCCACAGGTCAAAAAATTCATACTGGAAATCTGAAAATATTTTGAATTTAAAATAAAAAATAAATCTCAAAAACTTGTGGCATACAAATTAAAGAGAAATTTATAGCTTTATATGCACATATTAGAAAAAGAAAGTCTGAAAATCATGTACTTCAAGAAATGAGAAAACTAAGTAAAGTAAAAGGAAATTATAAAGAGCAGATATTAATGATATAGAAAGAAATATGAGAGAGTATCAGCAAAGCCAGAAGACTGTTCTTTGAAAAGATTAATAAAATTGTAAACCTCCTGTGAGGCTAAGAAATAAAAAGAGACAAGGTACAAATAAACCAATGTCAGAAATCAAAAAGGCATCATCACTACAGATCCTGTAAACATTAAATATATATATAATATATAAATATATATAATAATATATCTTATAGACAAAATTAAATGGACCCAGTACTAGAAAATAGAACTTACCAAAATTGTTAAGAGGGGAAAAAACTGTAAAATAAAACTATTTGTGATAATTTTGAGAAAATTTTAAATTCAAACACTGGTGATATTTAACTACACTAAAGGACTATTTTTATTTTTTAGGTGTGAAATGGTATGGTGGTTATGTTTTCTAAAAAGTTCTTATCCTTTAGGGATTCGAATTAAAACATTATAGATGAAATGATTAAATACATGGGTTTGCTTCAAAACAATAATTGATGCTTCAGAAACATGCTCACGCATGTACAACACAGCACAGTTGTTAAAGGTAGGATTTAAAATTCACAAGCAGTAGGCTACCTCCTCTGTGGTATTAGGAGAAAGCTGGGTGGCCTCAACAATCTCATGAGTTGTGCAGCTCAGCCTGACAGTGACCACACCTCCCTTCACAGCACCGCAGGACTTTCCCGCCTGCTGCTGTTAAGACCAATCAGCAAGCTCGATTCTGGACTGGGGGCCAATCAGCGATCTCGGTGCTGGCCTTTCCTCTCTGCAGCTCCTACCTTCCCGATGCAAGACGGCGCCATGTTCCAAGGGCAGCGGGGTTGGTTCTGCGGCAGCGTCAACCCAGATTTGAGGCAGCTGTGGGGTAGGAAGCTAGTAATAAGGAATGGATGAGGTGGGGAGGGGAGCATCCTTACTCCCTCTGGTGCCTTGGCCCTAGAGTGCCTACTAGACTGAACTTGTGCTCTTGCCTCCACAGTGGCCGAAGGGGGGACCATCAGTGACCCGAGGGCTGCCGACTTCCTTTTTAGCTGTGATGCTTTGCATCCAGACACGCTAAGGTACCTGAAAGCCGCCTGGCAGTGCCCCTGGTGTCAGGATGAGCCAAGAGTTGGGAATGGAAATTGCAGGCGATTAATGAATACAGATGATAGGAAGAGTCCGGAAACAAGCAAGTTTTCACTCCTAGATGGGGGTAGGGAGTAATAATCGTTTTCCTCTTCTGCTGCAATGGCATGGCCTCCGGATCCTCGGGTCCCGAATTCCAGGCATGTGGTTCCAGCTGTCTCCCTCAACCACAGGGGGCCTTGAAGGCCCTTCATACTCAGTAGGGGGCGTTGTCTCCTCCCCACCCCAGAATTTATGCATCCCTCTTTATAGCAATGACTATGGCTTAGACTCATAAGCTGCTGACTCTCTACTTTTGATGTCCAGTAAGCAGTACCATTTTAGGTCAAGTTTTTAAATTCATATAATCATCACTCAAGCCTCTAAAGCTGAGATTTATCTAGATTTAGACCAAAAGAACAGTAAATACCTCATGCCATGTATTTTTACTTCCCTGTCAAACAAAGGATCAGCATAAAAATGTACTGTAATCCTCTCCTACTTGATTCTTTATTTTGTTTTTAAGGTGAATTGAAGGGTTGAATACATTGTTTCATAAACTAAAAGATTTCCTTTTTTCTCCTAGAATATTTCAGAGCCTTGATTATATAGAAGATAACGCTACAGTTTTTCATGCCTACTATCTCTCTGCAGTAGCTAATGCTGAAATAAAAAACTCTGTGGCCTTAGGTCATTTCATTCTTCCTCCTGCCTGCCTGCAAAAAGGTTAGCAAAGCTCATTCACCCAAACCATGTTAGACAGCCAAATCCAACTATTTCCCCCAACTTTATTGATTTTTGTTCTCAGTTACAGATTTTAAAATTTTGTATCATTTAATATAAGTGGAAAAAGCCAGGACTTTGGATCAAATTGGTGTGGGTTTCTAGCCTGGTTCTTTGTTTATTGTTCATTCAGATATTGATTGAACTCCTATGGTCTACCAGGTTTCAACCCAGGGGCTGGGGATTCAGTAGTGAATAAGACAGATGCAGTGGAAACCAACTACTTACTAATTTCATGACCTTTAACAAGTTATTTAATCTTTTCTGAGTTGTTTTGAGGATTAAATGAAATGAAATAACATTAAGTTGTCTGACATGGGTGGGCATTCAATAAATGTGTTCTTTGCTAGTTTTGAGTATCTTCATTATTTTTCTGAAATTCTTTTCTCCTGATAGTTAAAGATTTGTTGTGATAATAAGCTCATATATTTGTATTGTTCCTTACAGTTTTGAAAGTACTTTCATATTAATTATTTCAGCAACCTGGTGAAGTCAGAAGGGTAACTCAATAAGGAAACTGCTTCTGAAATTTGTTCTTTTGGTTTCCCCTATTTGGAACACCCTTTTTTATCCTGATCTTTGTCCAAATCCTACCTATCATTTATGGCCTAACTTTAAATATCCCATTTTTAGTAGGTCTTGCATAATTACCTAATTCTTGGTGTGTATCTTGTCTACCCAAGAGGTGAATGTGCATCTTTAGAAAGACAGACTAAAGCTGAGTACAAATTCTCATGAGCAGAGTATTTAAAAAAAAACTTTAAAGCTATTTCTAACAAAGAGCCATTAGACACCCCAAAGTCTGGGCTTCTTCTATAGTTGATGTCCTGGTGAGACCTACTTATAAAACTGTTCTAAATGGTTATGCAAATAAATTAATGACTGAGTGGGAAAATTGATTTATACAAAAACTATTCGTGCCAAGGAATGGATACAACACAGCTCCTGCCTTCAAAAGCTTATATTTAGAATCACTATATGATCTGATTTGCAGTTATCACACCTATTCTGTCTTTGAGTTTAGCATCTTATGTTAAAATGTATTTAAGTTTTTTTGAAAAATCTGATTTAAATGAAAACATGCTACTTTTAAAAATGAAAAGTGTATATATTTTTATCCCTCTGGAGCAATAGTATCTAGCAAGAAGGTGAGCCACAAATGTGAGTCACATATGTAATTTAAAATTTTCTAGTAGCTGCATTAAAAAGGGCTTCATTAAGAATGAAGGGGGAAAAGAAAAATAAAAAATAAAAACAAAAAAAATAAAATAAAAAAATGAAAGGGAGCGGGGGTAGCTCAGTGGTTGAGCACCTGCTTCACATGCACGAGGTCTAGGGTTCAATCCCTGATACCTCCTAAAAATTAAAAAAAAAAAAAAAATAGTGAAAAGAAATAGTTGAAATTAATTTTAACAATGTGTTTTATTTAACACTTCCACAAATAGCCTATATGAAATTATTGAGATATTTTACATTCTTTTTCAATACTAAGTTATCGAAATTCAACGTTTACTTTACAGTTATAGCACATCTTAATTTAGACTAGCCATATTTCAAGTGTTCAGTATCCACATGTAGCTAGTAGCTACCATATTGGACAGATCTAGAGTAATGTTACCTTTTTGTCCTCCAGCAGGCTACTGTGAAAACTTTTGAGATCATTGAGTTAGGATGAGGACATAGTCCTTTGACATGCTGAGCATTATAGAATTCCTGTACTACTACCACCTATTAGATATGTTGTTCATCCACCCTTCTCTTAAAGAAATAAATTATTTTATTATTGAGGAACTCTGCTCTACAAATTCAGAAATTTTATGCTTTTTATTTCAACTGGACAATTATCCTTTATTTATGCTAAGCTTAAAGACACTGACATCTGATGAATATACATATCCCAGCAGGAAAAGTCTACAACTATGATTCTCATAGTACATTAGAATATTCCAGGGAGTTTGTTAGAAAATTCCTGGGAGTTTGTTAGAAGTGCACGTTCCTGAGCTTCCTCCTCAGTGATCAAATTCAATAGGAATCTGCTTTTTAATTTTTAGGAGGTACTGGGGATTGAACCCAGGACCTTATACATGGGAAGCAGGTTCTCAACCACTTGAGCTACATCTACTTCCTTAGGAATCTGCATTTTAAACAAATATCTTAGATGATTTTGATGCAGGTAGAAAAATACTGGCCTAGACATTTCAGACATTAAAATTCAGAAAATTCTATAAAGTTACTTAAAAACATAGTATTGGATTTGTCTTTCTTGCCACAGAAATACGAAGAAAAATTGGTAGTTTTATTTGGGAACAAGACCAACATTTTCTGACAGAAAAGGTAAGAGTAAATTAACGTACTTGATTAGAATCTGTGATTTCAAAAATTTTGAAAGCGTAATCTTAACAGTGTCGAGTTGTGAGATATTAGTATCAGTGAGCCAGACTAAGGAATTTTAAGTCATACTTTTATTGAACATTATCTGTTTTCACATTTTTTTACAGTAGCAGCATTAGTCAAATTAAAGTATTTTCTAATAAATAAAATTATTCACATAAAAAATTTGAAAATTTGCTTCTGTCAGTAATGTTAAAAGAGTAGTAGAGGGAAGCGGCTGTGGCTCAATCAGTAGGGCTCCCGTTTACCATATGGGAGGCCCCGGGTTCGGTTCCTGGGGCCTCCTGGTGAGGGCAGGCCCGCCCACGCGGCGTGGTTGGCTGACCCGGCGAGCACAAGCAGCAAGGGGGGGATAAATGAATAAATAAATAAAATATTAAAAAAAAAAAAAAAGAGTAGTAGATACAAGGTATCTTTACTGCCAGTGTAGATTCTGACTTATTAATTCCTGTGCTGTGTAATTTATCAAAAGTTCAAAAGTTTTGAATAATACTCAATACATGTGTACAGTACTGAAAATTATGTTTCGTAGCTTTTGCCATCCTGTCTCAAATTTACATAGGCTCTTCTTGGCTTACTAAAAAGATCTTCATGAAAAAAAATGGGGAGCGAGTGTAGCTCAGTAGTTGAGTTCTTGTTTCTCATGTACAAGGTCCCAGGTTCAATCCCCAGTACCTCCTAAACAAACAAAGACAATCTTTATGTAATAGCCAAATTTGGGATAATTTGAACCCTATGAAAAAATACACATTAAATACATTAAAAAACATATAATACATTAAATAATACAGAATCCAAGAGTCTATAGTGATACTCCAAGAGCAGAAAGATAGACAAAGAGAAAGGGCAGAAGGAAGCGAGCAAGTAAGAAAACAAGGAAGAAAAAAGTGGGATAAGGGAAACTTTACGAAAGATTAGCAGCTAATACATATAGAAAGGATGATAGAATATTTCCAACCCAAATATAATAATTGATTAGGCAAGGATCATTGATGGATGCCTAAAACCACGAACTCAAATTATTGTCTTCTTATGGATTACTTTGTAGCTACAAAGGTAAACAATGTGCCTTTACAATGGAGAGATCTAGCTGATACCACCTTAACCAACTGATCAAATTTATCATCATCAATGCTGGAAAAACTTCTCATTCTGTTCAGCCTGGTGTGATGCAATAAGAAGTATTTACCTATGTAGTATTCTTGCCCAAAAGATTTAATGTGAATCTAATTATGAAGAAACAGACAAATCCAGAATATGGGACATAATACAAGATAATGAACTTAACTTGTTTAGACTCTCTAAAACAGTCTGTCATAAAAAACAAAAAGACAGAGGGACTGTCTAGATTAAGAGATATAACAGCCAAATGTGATGTATAAGCCTTGATTAGATTCTGAGATTTAAAAAAAAAAAAAAAATAAAGCTATAAAAGACATTTGGAAAATTTGAAATAAGGACTGTATATTAGATGATATTGAATTAATGTTGATTTTCTTAAGTGTGATAATATTATAAAGATAGAATGTCTTCATTTTTTAGAAAATGCATGCTAAGTATTAAGTGAAATGTCTTGATGTTAACACTTGGTAAAATCTAGGTGAAAGGTATAGAATATTCATTATATTATTCTTTAACTTTTTGGTAAATTTGAAATTTTTCAAAATAAAAACTTAGGAAGAAAATTTTTTACTGTGTCCATAACCAAGCAATTAACTTAAACATTTTGTGTGCTCGTTAATTTGTTTTTTCTTCCAAAGTGTCATTTGAAAAGAATAGTATAGTTCCTTTAGTATCTTTGGCCAGGAGTTAATGATATATTGTACCAAGGACCAAAATGTCTAATCCTTGATTTGTCATAGTATTTCCAGGGACATGGGTGGTGATGCAATGGTTATTATTTGACAATCATTATTGAGTATAACAGGACTTTGAGAGCTAAAAATTACCTTAAAGAGCAATATCATTAATTTAATCATTCCATTTTATAAATTAGAAAACTGAGGTAAAGAGAAATTAACTTTATTTCACACTACTAGATATTAGCAGAGTGGAACAAAATTTTCTCAGCCCCAACCAGTCCAGTGTTCTTTCTACTAGAAAATTTATAGAATGTGCTTTTATTGACTACTGATTGTAGAAATAGTATGATTACATGATAAAGGATTTTGCCAGGTCCTTGAATATTGATTGATATTGAAAATAAGCCGATTTAAATAATGCAACCTTAGATCATATTGTAGAAGATACTTCATCGAATGACAATAACAAGGATAGATCTGGAACATGATTTGGAGAGTTTTATTATGGTTTGGAGTGGATTAATGACCTAAATATATTAATTTCCTAATAGCATGTTAAGTAAATATAGTATAACATGATGGGTACAAGTATCTGAGTTGCTTTCACAAAGTCTTTTGGAAAAACTTAATATATATTTAGCTCTTTCATAACTTCATAGCTAAAAACTCTACTTTCATTTTGAAGGGGAAACAAAATTTGTTCAACTTCATATTTTTATTTTGTAGCTCAGGAAGCCTAGGAATCCATAAGTCAAGGGTATTTAAGAAAGTTTAATTACTAACCCTTTATTTTGTTTCCTTATTATTTTTTTAGGGCTAAAAAAGTAATATGACTACATTAGGAAAAATTTTAAAATTGAAAAGTATATAAAATAAAAGTTTTATTTATCCAACATAACCACAGCTTATATTTTAAAAATTCTAGTCTTTCTTTATATACCTCTAAAAAATATATATTACTTAAACGTGTGTATAAAATTTTAAGTTTTTTCCACCAAAGTAGATCTAATGAACCTAAGTGTATAAATGTTTTTATGACTCTTGACATACATTGCAATTTGCTTTTTGCTTTTTTTTTTTTTAAATTATTGATTGGATCATGGGTGTGCTGATTTCTTTTACTATCCACAGCATGATGAAGCAACTCCAAATGAAATAAAGACCTTTAAGGAAAGTAGTGAACTAGCAACAGAGCACAAAAAAGAATTATCCAAAAGGTATCAAATTCCTATACTTCATTGATAATCAGTTCAATTTAGATTGAGCATTGACAGTATGCCTGGCATTGTGCCAAACACTGGTGTTGCTAAGAGGATTAAGGCATGGAAGTTCCTTTCAAGGTATTCACAATCTATTAGGGAAATGGACAAGTAAACAAAATGCAGTGTGGTAAAGCAAAGAATAGAGATAGAGATGTTTTGCTATAATATAATATGAGTTCCTGAAAAATCTTGCATTCTGTAGAATTGCACTTTAAAAATAAAAGGGCCACTTGCAATGATGAAAGATGTTTATGTGGGATGTTAAGGGAGATGTGGGAGGTGGGGAACATGGGAATCCCTGTAATTTCTGTGTAACATTTAGGTAATCTAAGCACCTTTTAAAAAAAAAAAAATATATATATATATATATATATATATATATATATATATATATAATAACTTTTATGTAAGCAAATGCACATATATGCATAATATATTTATATATCATTTTACAAATATTGGTTTGTATTGTGAAAAATTTGATTTTTACCCACAATAAAAAAAATAATAATAATAAAAAATAAATTAAAAATAATAATAATAAAAGGGCTCATGAGGAAAATAGGGTTGATAGAGGCAGACCATACAGCCTTTATGCACCTTTGTAAACTAAGCAATAACAGTTCTAGTAAAAATACTAACAACAATTTTAAAAGACCTGTTAAATTACTGATAAATTTAAAAATATACAACAGCAAAAGTGGGGGAGGTAGCTAGGTGTAAAGGGGTAAGGAAAGTTTGAGGCTGCTGATTTTTGGTGATATATGACAAAATGCACACAAAGTGGCGAGAACCAAGCAATAATTCCAAGACAGAGCGAAAGGCCCAAAAGAAGCAAGAGGAAAAATGTCAGTGATTGGGCATCACATACAGACTGTATTTCTCCACAACAGCTTCTTCCATTCAAGCATGTTAATGTACTTTAGTTTAGCTGCCAATACTTGGTGTTCACAGTATTATGCTAGGAAAAATCAATAGGAATCATCATAATCATATTATGCTGATATCATTTACCAGTGGTATATGAGTAAATATATGTTGCAAAAATGTGCATTGTAGCAGAATAGAATATTTTTGTAAAATACATAAAAAACAGAGGAAAAGTCTGAATGTCTCCCTACTTAATGTTTTCCTGACAGAATTCCTGGTTTTTAGTATCTAAACTTGATAAAAGCACATGTAACTCTCAATGTTACATTTTTTGAGCAATGTTCAAAACACAATACACTATTTGGGGGAGCAGATATAGCTCAGTGGTTGAGTGCCTGCCTCCCAAACACAGGGTCCCAGGTTCAACCCCTGATACCTCCTTTAAAAAAATACACTTTTTGAACAAAATGATGTGTGGGAAAAAGTGGAGTAATCATCCATATGTAGTTGATAAAACATCAGACTCCTGTGTAGAGGTTTTGAAAAGTATGCTGAATATTAGCAAAGAGAACATGCATTTCAGATGTTGCTGGTGCTAAGAAAGGCATCACAGCCCTAGTGCACATAACCATTTAACAACTATATTCATTTGTGATCAGGAGGACAGATTTTAAACATTTTACATTGTAACATGACATTTTATTACTTATATATAGATGTCTTACTGTGCTTTCATTGCATTTGAGGAAATTAGATGAGGGATTGAGATTATTGTATAACACATTATAATTTTTCCATTTAGAATAACAGGAAATAGGCCCCTTGTTAGCATTTTTGTGTAGAACATCTGATTTTTCTAAATGGATTACTGATGTTAAGTAGTTATTTTTTTTTAAAGGTTTATTTATTTATTCATATCACCCCCTGCGCTTTGTTTTTGCATTCGCTGTCTGCTCTCTGTGTATTCTTCTGTGTCTGCTTGTCTTCTCTTTAGGCGGCATCAGGAACCGATTCTGGGGCCTTCCGGAGTGGAGAGAGGCACTCCATCTATTGAGCCACCTCAGCTCCCTGGTCTGCTGCATCTCTTATTGTCTCTCTTCTGTGTCCTTTTTGGTTGCATCATCTTGCTGCTCGGCATTGGCCAGCACTCCATGCGGGCCAGCACTCCTGCGTGGGCCAGCACTCCACGTGGGCCAGCTCTCCACTGGAGCCAGCACACCATGCAGGCCAGCTTGCTTTTCACCAGGAGGCCCCAGGAATTTAACCCTGGACCTCCTATATGGTAGATGGGAGCCCAATTGCTTGAGCCACATTCACTTCCCTTAAGTAGTTGTTTTCTGGGGGATTAGGGAAGGTATCAAAACATGTAATGCCTTAGGTGTGTTCTAAAATTTCTTAGACATTTGCCCGGCAGACACATATGGAGTGGGTAGATAGTACAGACAGAGCAGAAAACATGGGCAAAGGAAAAGCATAGCTATGAAAGAATGTTTTTGGAACCATAAGAAGTTCAATTTTGGGAAGCGGCTGTGGCTCAATCAGTAGGGCTCCCGTTTACCATATGGGAGGCCTCGGGTTCGGTTCCCGGGGCCTCCTGGTGAAGGCAAGCCCGCCCACATGGCGTGGTTAGCTGACCCAGCGAGCACAAGCAGCAAGGGGGGGATAAATGAATAAATAAATAAAAATCTTTAAAAAAAAAAAAAAAAAAAAAAAAAAGTTCAATTTTGCTGTGATGTAATATGGTAGGAAATGAAGCCAAGCATGTTTTTTTTTTTTTTTAAACTTTATTTTGTACATTCAATAATTGAAATAATAAATAATTAAAAGCTAAAAAGAAAACACAGTTGAATAAAAACATACATTTCTCAATTAGATATACCGGATACATATAATTTTTTTTTGAATCATACAATATGTTGCACAATATATTTGGTTCATGGTAATGCAGTCATACAGTATTTGTCCTTTTTTTTTTTTTTTTTTTTTTTTATTAAAGAATTTTATTTATTTATTCATTTATCTCCCCCTTGCTGCCTGTGCTCGCCGGGTCAGCCAACCACGCCATGCGGGCGGGCCTGCCCTCACCAGGAGGCCCCAGGAACCGAACCCGGGGCCTCCCATATGGTAAACGGGAGCCCTACTGATTGAGCCACAGCCGCTTCCCCAGTATTTGTCCTTTTGTGTCTGGCTTGCTTCACTCAACATAATGTCCTCCAGGTTCATCCATGTTGTCATATGCTTTATGACTTCATTTCTTCTTATAGCTGCATAATATTCTATCGTGTGAATACACCACAGCTTGTTTATCCATTCATCTGTTGATGGACCCCTGCGTTGTTTCCAACTTTTGGCAATTGTGAATAATGCCACTATGAACATCAGTGTGCAGATGTCTGTTTGTGTCACTGCTCTCAGTTCTTCTGGGTATATACCCAGTAGTGGTATTTCAGGGTCACGTGGCAAGTCTATATTTGGCTTCTTTTGAAACTGCCAAACAGTCCTCCACATTGGCTGTACCATTCTGCATTCCCACCAACAGTGAATAAGTGTTCCTCTATCTCCACATCCACTCAAACATTTGTAGTTTTCTGCCTTTTTAATAGTGGCTCTTCTGATAGGAGTGAAATGATATCTCATTGTAGTTTTGATTTGCATTTCCGTAATCATTAGTGATGTTGAGCATTTCTTCATGTGTTTTTTTGCCATTTGTATTTCTTCTTTGGACAAATGTCTATTCAGGTCTTTGCCCATTTTTTAATTGGGTCGTTTGTCTTTTTATTGTTAAGTTGTAACATCTCTTTATATTTTCTGGATATTAAGTGCTTATCAGATATGTTATTTTCCAATATTTTCTTTAATTGAGTTGGCTACCTTTTCACTCTTGTGACAAAGTCCTGTGAGGTGCAAAAGCGTTTAATTTTGAGGAGGCCCCATTTATCTATTTTTTCTTTTGTTGCATGTACTTTTTGTGTAAAGTCCAAGAAACCACCACCTACTACAAGGTCTTGAAGATGTTTCCCTACATTTTCTTCTAGAATTTTTATGGTCCTGGCTTTTATATTTAGGTCTTTGATCCATTTTGAGTTGATTCTTGTATAGGGAGTGAGATAGGGGTCCTCTTTCATTCTCTTGGTTATAGATATCCAGTTGTCCCAGCACCATTTGTTGAAGAGACTGTTTTGTCCCATTAACATTAACTTGGTAGGTTTGTCAAAAACCAGTTGACTGTATAGGTGAGGGTTTATTTCTGGATTTTCAATTCTATTCCACTGATCCATGTGTCTATCTTTATGCCAGTACCATGCTGGGTTTTATTTTATTTTATTTTTTTTTACGGTTGCAGGCAGGAAGTTTATTGGGAAATTCTCCCAACAGAGGGGGTCTGAAGAATAGACTTCATCTCCCCCACTGGCATGGTGGGGGTCTGGAGAGAGACTTTAGCCCACCCAGGAAAGGTGGTGGATTTGATTTTATACAGTACATCAATAGGCAGGGAAACTGAATACAGCCTGGGGCCAAATGGCCGGAGGTCTTAGAATGTGGGAGGGGTTGGGGAGGGAGTGCTGTCCCTTATCAGCTCCATTTTGTTTATTCTTGGGAGGGGATGAGCTGCCCCTAGGCTATGGCTTGCTCAATCAGTTAGGTGGGTTATGGCTGGAGGCTGCCTCTCCTCAACCTATGCCACAGGGGCATTGATTCATGGCCCTATGCCTGTCAATCATTGCAAACCTCTTAAGGGGGAAACTCTAACATTCCTAACTCTTTGGTTATATATATATATATATATATATATACACACACATATATGTAATGAAGGACCTCAGTAATGGTGATACTGGGCAGAAAGGAAGGGTGAGGGGATTCGATGCGACGACTTAGTCTGGCTACTTCCTACTGTTACGAGGCGGCGAAGGGTTCCCTTCTGTTCTGTCCAGTGGGTTCTGATTTCTGGTCCCGAAGAGGTTGGTATTGGCGTTCATGTAACAAGAAGATGCTGTTCACATATTCCTGAGTTGTTGATTGTACAGTTCAGCATGTGAATCGGATGGGAAGCCAGGTATGACTCAGTGTCCTGTGTTGGATGGGTTCTCAGCAGCTGCAGGGTCGAGATTCCTCACCAATCAATCAGTCTCAACACGACCCCAGTCCGAGGTTTTCAGCACCAAATGTTAGAGAAAAACTGCGCTCACTGGGACTCAGGGACTAACGACTGCAGGCAGAAAGTTTATTGGGAAGCTCTCCCAAGAGAGGGGGTCTGAAGAATAGACTTCAGCTCGGAGGGGGTCTAAAGAGAGACTTCAGCCCCAACCATGCTGTTTTTTTTTTTTTTTTTTCTGCATGATCTTTTTTTTTTTTTTTTTACCTTTATTTTGTATTTAATAATTGAAAACATAAACAATTAAAAACTAAAAAGTAAACACAGATGAATAAATATATACATTTCTCAATTAAATGTAATGGATACATGTAAATTTTTTTTTTTTTTTTTTTGGTGAATCAAACAATATATTACACAATATATTTGGTTCATAGTAATGCATTCATACAGTATTTGTTCTTTTGTGTCTGCCTTGCTTCACTCAACATAATGTCCTCCAGGTTCATCCATGTTGCCATATGTTTTATGACTTCATTTCTTCTTACAGCTGCATAATATTCTATCGTGTGAATACACCACAGCTTGTTTTTTTTTTTGTTTTTTTTTTTTTTTTTAATTTTGTTTTTGTTTTTGTTTTTTCTTAAACCGGGAGGTCCCAGGGATCGAACCCAGGTCCCTCCATATGGGAGACGGATGCCCAACCACTTGAGCCACATCTGTCCCCCCACCACAGCTTGTTTATCCATTCATCTGTTGATGGACACCTGGGTTGTTTCCAACTTTTGGCAATGGTGAATAATGTGGCTATGAACATCGGTGTGCAGATGTCTGTTCGTGTCACTGTTCTCAGTTCTTCTGGGTATATACCCAGTAGTGGTATTGCAGGGTCACATGGCAAGTCTATATTCAACTTCTTTAGGAACTGCCAAACAGTCCTCCATAGTGGTTGTACCATCCTGCATTCCCACCAACAGTGAAGAAGTGTTCCTATCTCTCCACATCCTCTCCAACACTTGTAGTTCTCTGTCTTTTTAATAGTGGCCATTCTGATAGGTGTGAAATGATATCTCATTGTAGTTTTGATTTGCATTTCCCTAATCATGAGTGATGTTGAGCATTTCTTCATGTGTTTTTTTGCCATTTGTATTTCTTCTTCAGAGAAATGTCTATTCAAGTCTTTGGCCCATCTTTTAATTGGGTCATTTGTCTTTTTATTGTTGAGTTGTAACATCTCTTTATATATCCTGGATATTAAACCCTTATCAGATATGTGATTTCCAAATATTTTTTCCATTGAGTTGGCTGCCTTTTCACCCTTCTGACAAATTCCTGTGAGGTGCAAAAGTGTTGAATTTTGAGGAGGTCCCATTTATCTAATTTTTCTTTGGTTGCATGTGCTTTGGGTGTAAGGTCCAAGAAACCACCACCTACTACAAGGTCTTGAAGATGTTTCCCTACCTTTTCTTCCAGTAGTTTTATGGTCCTGGGTTTTATATTTAGATCTTTGATTCATTTTGAGTTGATTCTTGTATAGGGGGTGAGATAGGGGTCCTCTTTCATTCTTTTGGTTATAGATATCCAGTTCTCCCAACACCATTTGTTGAAGAGACTTTTTTCCCATCAGCGTGGGCTTGGTAGGTTTGTCAAAAACCAGTTGACTGTATAGGTGAGGGTTTATTTCTGGATTTTCAATTCTATTCCACTGATCGATATGTCTATCTTTATGCCAGTACCATGCTGTTTTGACCACTGTAGCTTTGTAATATGTTTCAAGGTCAGGCAGCAAAATTCCTCCCACATTGTTCTTCTTTTTTAGAATACTTTTGGCTATTAGGGTGCACTTACCCTTCCAGATGAATTTAAACCATGCTCTTTTGAACATTGTAGCTTTGTAATATGTTTCAAGGTCAGGCAGTGAAATTCCTCCCATGTTGCTCTTCTGTTTTAGAATGCTTTTGGCTACTCAGTTGTACTTTCCCTTCCAAATGAATTTGGTAATTGCCTTTTCTGATTCTGTAAAGTAAGCTGTTGGGATTTTGATTGGTATTGCACTGAATCTATAAATCAGTTTGGGTAATATTGACATCTTCACAATACTTATTCTTCTAATCCATGAACAGGAAATGTCTTTCCATTTGTTAAGGACTTTTGAAATTTCTTTTAGCATTGTTTTGTAGTTTTCTGCATATAGGTCCTGTACTCCTTTGGTTAAATTAATTCCTAGGTATTTGAGTCTTTTTCTTGCTATTAAAAATGGAATTTTTCTCCTGATTTCCTCCTCAGATTGTTCATTACTAATGTACAAAAACATTACTGATTTTTGCGTGTTGATCTTATATCCTGCCACTTTGCTGAACTCATTTATTAGTTCAAGTAGCTTTGTTGTGTATACTTCAGGATTTTCTAAATACAGGATCATGTCATCCCCAAACAGTGAGAGTTTTACTTCCTCTTTTCCTATTTGGATGCCTTTACTTTTTTTTTTTTTTTTTTTTCCCTTGTCTAATTGTCCTAGCTAGAACTTCTGGTACAGTATTGAATAACAGTGGTGACAGTGGACATCCTTGTCTTGTTCCTGATCTTAGAGGGTAAGCTTTCAGTCTTTCCCCATTGAGTATGATGTTGGCTGTGGGTTTTTCATATATGCTTTTTATCATATTGAGGAATTTTCCTTCTGTTCCTATCTTTTGAAGTGTTTTTTTTTTTTTTTTTTTTTTTTTTAAAGATTTTATTTATTTATTCATTTATCCCCCCCCTGCTGCTTGTGCTCGCTGGGTCAGCCAACCACGCCATGCGGGCGAGCTTGCCTTCACCAGGAGGCCCCGGGAACCGAACCCGGGGCCTCCCATATGGTAAACGGGAGCCCCACCGATTGAGCCACAGCCGCTTCCCTTGAAGTGTTTTTTATCAAGAAAGGATGCTGGGGAGCCGATGTGGTTCAGTGGTTAAGTGCTGGCTTCCCACATACGAGGTCCCGGGTTCAATCTCTGGCCCCGGTACCTCAAAAAATAAGTAAAAATAAATAAATAAATGCTTTGTTTTTTTTTTTAAGAAAAGAAAGGATGCTGGGTTTTGTCAAATGCCTTTTCTACGTCGATTGAGATTATTATGTGTTTTTTTTTTTCTTTCAATTTGTTAATGTGGTGTATTACATTGATTGATTTTCTTATGTTGAACCAGCCTTGCTTACCAGGAATAAATCCCACTTGGTTGTGATGTATAAGTCTTTTGATAAGTTGTTGGATTCGATTTGCAAGTATTTTGTTGAGAATTTTTGTATCTATGTTCATTAGAGAGATTGGTCTGTAATTTTCTTTTCTTGTATCTGGCTTTGGTATTAGGGTGATGTTGACATCATAAAATATGTTGGGTAACTTTCCCTCCTCTTCAATTTTTTTGAAAGATTTTAAACAGAATTGGTGTTAATTCTTTTCAAAATGTTTGGTAGAATTCACCTGTGAAACCATCTGGTCCTGGCCTTTTCTTTGCTGGGAGATTTTTTATGACAGTTTCAATCTCTTTAAATGTGAATGGTTTGTTAAGTTCTTATATATCTTGTAGCATGAGTGTAGGTTGGTTGTGCATTTCTAGGAATTTGTCCATTTCGTCTAGGTTGTCTAGTTTGTTGGCATACAGTTTCTCATAATATCCTCTTATGATTCTTTTTATTTCTGTGGGGTCGGTTGTAACTTTCCTCCTTTCATTTCTGGTTGTATTTATTTGCATCTTCACTTTTTCTTTATTAGTCTAGCTAGGAGTTTGTCAATTTTATTGATCTTCTCGAAGAACCAGCTTTTGATTTTCTCTATTGTTTTTTTGTTCTCAATTTCTTTTATTTCTGCTCTAATCTTTATTATTTCTTTCCTTCTGCTTGCTTTGGGATTGGTTTGCTGTTCTTTTTCTAGTTTCTCTAGTTGTTCAATTAAATGTTTGAGTTTAGCTCTTTCTTTTTTAATATAGACATTTAGGGCTATAAATTTCCCTCTCAAGACTGCCTTTGCTCTATCTCATAAATTTTTAAATTTTTTTATTTTTTCCCATATGTTTTGATAAATTGTGTTCTCGTTTTCATTTGTCTCAATATATTTACTGATTTCACTTGCAATTTATTCTTTGGCCCACTGATTATTTAGGACTGTGTTGTTCAGCTTCCACACATTTGCGAATTTACTTTTTTCCTGTCTATTACTGATTTTCAGTTTCATTCCATTATGATCTGAGAAGGTGCTTTGTATAATTTCAGTCTTTTTATATTTATTATTGAGAGCTGCATTGTGTTCTAACATGTGGTCTATCCTGGAGGAAGATCCATGAGCAGTTGAGAAGAATGTATAATCCACTGGATTTGGATGCAGCATTCTGTATATATATATGTTAGGTCTAACTCGTTTATCATATTGTTCAGGTTCTCTGCTTTCTTGTTGATCTTCTGTCTAGTTGTTCTAGCTAATGATGTGAGTGGGGTGTTGAAGTCCGCAACGATTATTGTAGAGATGTCTATTTCTCCCTTCAGTTTTCCCAGAGTTTGTCTCATATATTTTGGGGCACCCTGGTTAGATACATAGATATTTATGACTGTTATATCTTCCTGGTGGATTGTCCCTTTTATTAATATATAATGGTCTTCTGTATCTCATAACTTTTTTTTGCATTTAAAGTCTGTTTTGTCTGATATTAGTATAGCAACTCCTGCTCCATTTTGGTTACTATTCACGTGGAGTATCTTTTTCCAGCCTTTCACTTTCAGCCAGTTTGTATCCCTGGGTCTGAGGTTAGTAAGCAGCATATGGATGGCTCATGTTTTCTTATCCATTCTGTCAGCCTGTATCTTTTGATTGGGAAGTTTAATCCATTCACATTCAATGAAATTATTCTAAATGCACTATTTACTTCACCATTTTGTTATTTTGGTTTTCATATTTCATATCATATTTTTGTCTGTATTTTTAGTCTTTTGGTTATCCTTTCAGCTATTCTTTCTTCTATACTCTCCTCCAAGCTTCTTGTCTTCTTTTTTCATGTTCTAAGCCTTCCTTTAATATTGCCTGCAAAGATGGATTCTTTTTTGCAAACTCTCTTAGTTTCTGTTTGTGAATATTTTATACTCACCTCATATTTGAAGAACAGTTTTGCTGGATAAAGAATTCTCAGCTGGCAGTTTTTCTCTTTCAGTATCCTAATTGTATCAGACCACTCTTTTCTCACTTCCATGGTTTCTGAAGAGAAATCTGCACTAAGTCTTACTGGACGTCCCTTGTATGTGATGGTTTGCTTCTCTCTTGCTGCTCTGAGAATTTCCTCTTTATCTGTGGCATTTGTTATTCTGAATAGTATGATTTATTATGATTGGGTTAGCAGAACTTCTTGGACATGTAAGTTCATTTCTTTTGTGAGAGTTGGGAAATTTTCAGCTATTATTTCCTCAAATGCTCTTTCTGCCCCTTTTCCCTTCTCTTCTCCTTCTGGAACTCCCATGACATGTATGTTGTTGTGTTTCATGTTTTTCAATTCTGTGAGCCCCTGCTCAATTTTTTTCCATTCTTTTCTCTCTTCAATTTTATCTGTTCTGGCTTTGGTATCACTTATTCTTTCTTTTCAAGTCTGCTGTTGTATGCCTCTAGTGTTTTAGTCTTTTTTTAAAAAGATGATTTATTTATTTACTTTTAAACATTTTTACTCTCCCCTCCCTCCCCATTTTTGCTGTTTTTGTGTCCATTCACTGGGCAATTCTCTGTGTCTATTTCCTGCCCTCTCTTCTTGTCCTTCTCCTCCTTTTTTTTACTGGGATTTAATCCTGGGAACTTCCAATGTGGGAGAGAGGTGTCTTACTGCCTGTGCCACCTTAGTTCCTGGTTTTTCAGCGCATCTCATCTTGGCTCTCCCTTGTGTCACTCTCCTGTTACGTCATTATCTTGCTGTGTAGCTCGGTGGGGCCTGGTGGCGCACCCATGTGCAGGACCTGTGGGGCTTCTCCGCTCGTGGGGCCTGACAGTGCACCCATGCACAGGGCCTGGCAGCCCATGCGCCTTCTATATTTTTATTAATTTTTACCAGGAGGTCCCGGGAATCTAACCCAGGTCCCTCCATAGGGAGACGGACGCCCAACCATGTGAGCCTCATCCGCCCCACTTTAGTGTGTTTTTTATCTCATTTATTGTGTCTTTCATTCCCATGAGCTCTGTTACTTTTCTGTTCAGGATTTCAAATTCTTTTTTGTGCTCACTCAATGTCTTCTTGATGTCATTTATCTCTTTAACTATATTGTCTTTCAGCTCATTAATTTGATTTTGGAAATTTGTATGCATCTCGCTGATTAGTTCTCTCAAATTCTGCGTCTCTTCTGAGTCTTTGATATATTCCTTTTCTTGAGCCATGTCTTCTATTTTCTAAGTATGGCTTATAATTTTTTGCTGATGTCTAGGCATCTGATTAGGATATAGTTTACTCAGATGCTCAATTTCTTTCTCTTTTGTAGGGATTTAATGGCAGGAGGCTGTGTGTTACTACTGCTTTTTGATTCTTGGCTCAACCTGGATTGTTAGGATTGTCCTTGCTGGTTGCTCAAAACTGGGCACTGGACCCAGTAATTGGTTGTAGACCCACTTCCTAGGGCCTTGGGGAGGGATGCTGTAGAGGCCAGAACAAACCTCTCCTACTTGCTTTTAATTTTTTTGCATGCACTTCCTTGGTCTGCCAGCAGATGGCACTCTTTGGCAGCTCTCAGTTCAATGCCTGGTTGGAGTGTATTTGTTGCAACACAGACCAGCACAATTTAGTAGAGCTTCCTGTCTGGAGGTTAGGAGCCTTGTAATTCAAACTTTCTCTGAGACAGTTCTCCAGCCTTCTCTGGCAGCCCCCACCCTTTTCCTGGCTCAGAAATATTTCCACTGCCCTCTGAGTCCTCAACAATCAGTCCTGGTTAGTAGAGGAGATTGGGAGGGTCGTATATGTTTAGTCCCTTGATGGCTCCCAAGGCAAACAATGGCACAGCTCTACCCACTCTGAAAGGGCTCCTGGAACACAGCAGACCAAATCTGTGAGTCAAAAGCTGAGTCAGCCTTAGACTGTGTCCCTCTGTCTCCCCTTTCTTGGAAGCTGTGTCCTCAACAACCAGTCCCAGCTACAAGAGAGGGAGATTGCGAGGGTCAGATTTCTCCAGTCCATTGCTGGCTCCCCGGGCAAACCTCGGTGTGGTCCCACCAAGCCTGGAAGGGCTTGTGGGACACAGCAGACCAAATCTGTGGGTCAGAAGCTGAGTCAGCCTTAAGCTGTGTCCCTCTCTGTCCCCTTTCCTGGAGTGGTAGACCTCTAGAGTCCCCTTTGTCTGTAGCAGCAGGTCTCAAGGCCTAAGAATTCTGAAGTGTCTTTAGTGTGGGGGATGGTGTGGGCAGCAGGAGCCGCTGGTTTCAACTCACAGTTCTGTCATCGCCATTTTTCTCCTTTGTCCCTCTCTCTTCTGGGCGGTGTCCAGCCTTCACCTGGTGTTCTAAAACCTAGATGATCTCCCTCTAGGCTGTTTCAGCCTGTCCTCTAGTTATTTTTCTGGAGGAGAAGAGAGCCACGTGTCTTTCTAGTCTGCCATCTTCCTGGATGTTGAGGCCCAGCATGTTAAATCACATTTTGTGTTTCATAAAGATAACTCTTATGACCATTTTGAGGGCATGTTTGGAAGGAGAAGAGACTAGAAGTGGTGGTTGAGATTGCTTAGTAAAAAGAAAATTGGGCGGGTGGATGTGGCTCAAATTGTTGGGCATCCATCTCCCATATTGAGGGACCTGGGTTTGGTCCCCAGGACCTCCCAGTAAAATAAAGAAAAAGTATAGAAGGCACGCAGGCCATCAGGCCCCGTGTGCAGGTGCACCGCCAGGCCTCACGTGCGGGCATGTCAGGCCCACTGAGGCATGCAGCAAATGATGACGTAACAGGAGAGTGACACAAGGGAGAGCCAAGATAAGATGTGCCAAAAAACCAGGAACTGAGGTGGTGTAGGTGGCAGAGTGCCTCTATCCCACATTGGAGGTTCCTAGGATTGAATCCCGGTAAAGACAGGAGGAGAAGGATGAGAAGAGAGGGTAGGAAACAGACACAGAGAATTGCCTAGCGAATGAACACAAAAACAGCAAAAATGGGGCGGGGGGGGGCGGTAAAATGGATAAAAGTAAAATAAATAAGTCTTTAAAAAAAAAAAGAATTGATGGGAGCCTGAAAATCTTGGAAAAAAAATAGGATTTTGGAAAACAGAATGGATTCTAGAGCAGATTAGGAGATGTAACTGGTAACATTTAGTGAGTGATTGATGTAGGGGTTAGAGAGAAGGAAAAAGAAAAGTCTATGCTAACTCTCCTGCCCCCCACTTTTTATTTTCCTCCCATAGGAATCGAGATAGATAATGGTATTATTACTAACTGAGGTAGAAAACACAGGTAGAGGTATGTCTGTGTGTGGGGGGGTATAGTGAATTATATTTTGATTATGTTGAATTTGAAGTTATAATTTTAAAGAATAAATAATACCTTGTATGAAATCCACCCATAAACCCTTCTGTAAGTCACTATCTAATCCATAGATCCTTTAATCGGCAAGCAGTGTTTTGGACCATATGTCTCCTGTCCCACCCTAGTTGGAGGACCGCGGGTGGTAAAAGAGCCAGGAGCAACCTATCTAATCAGCTGTCCAGCAAACTGAAGCTTGGGTGGCCTGCCTTGAACAGACGAGTTGAACTAATTCTCTCGAGAGTTATACAAAGAAATATGGAAAAAATTTTTAGTTAGTGGTGGGAATAGAGATATAGTAAATCGAATCTACATGCAAGCTAAAGTTAAGAGGGAACAAATGGTGAAGAAACAAAGGAAGCTGGTTGATAGAAGAGAATCGAAAATATGTGTAAAGAAAAGCAGAGGTCATGCAGCCCAGAGAGAGAGAGAGAGAGAGAGAGAAAGGGAGGGAGGGAGGGAGACAGACGTTGTATCTTAGGCCAGTCCATGTGTATTTCTTTCTTAGACATGGAGATAATATCCTCTTGTAACTTGAGTAAGACTGTCCTTAACAACCACAAGGGTCTAATGTAGAACCCATCCCAATTCATGTTGCTGCTGCTTCTATTTTCATGCTGTATGTTCTTTATTTTACAAAGGTAAGAAGTTACATGGAAGAAGGAAAGAATCATCAGTTTCCTTAAGGTCCAAACTGATCTGTATTGAAAAAAAAAAAATTCACTTCTGTTAGCCATTCACTTTTTTTAATCAGGGATTTTAAAAGTTTAGTTTGAGATTGCAAGTTGATAATACAAAGTTATCAGAGGAAAATAGAATCCTGAAAATTTTAAATGGTACAACTATTTGGAAAGAATAAGAACCATGACAAGCTCACATACACACACACAGAACCATATATGTATTTTGTTCTTTTGTTTTTCTTTGTTTTTCCATTTTTTTAAAAAGATATATATTTTTGACTCATTTCATTTCTGGTTATCTATCTCAAGGAAATATCTTTAAAATATGGAAAAACTAAAGATGCTAATTAGTGTCCCTTATAATGATTATTTATGATAATGAATGAGTAAAAATAGCTAAATAGATTATACTACAACATCTGGATGAAATATTGTTCAGCCATTAAAATTGCTTATGTTAAAGGAATAATAACAAAAATAACTAAGAGTTTGGGTGCTATGTGTGAGGCATTATGCTGAATGCATTACATGGGACTTATCTTATTTACCTTTTAGTCTTCCTATGCAATTGATATTGTTGTCATTATCACCATCCCCATTTTACAGGGGGAAAAAAGAGGTCTAGGATTAGAAAGGTCAAGTAATTTGCCCAAAGTCATACAAACTTTTATTTACTAAAGAGAAGTAGGATTTGAACCAAATTCCAGAGTCCATGCATTTAATTAGTATCCTATACTACCCTTGCAGAAAGAAAACAAGAATTTTATGTATATATCATTACAGTTACAGTACTATAACTATATATATTTGTTTAAATAGGAAGGAAATATACAAAATATTTGCTATAATTTTATTAGAATTGAAAGTTATGAATCATTTCCCCCTCTTTTCCAAATTGTTTATAATGAGTTACTTTCATTTAAATTAAAAAAAACAACAACACAGCAATATGAACTTGCCATTGTGTTAGGGGCAGTCTATGAGAGGCCTCTCTTTATTCATTATCTAGTCCTTATTCCATATTTTCAAGTTCAGTGATTTTCAAATGTTCATAGGGAACACTGGTTATTCAAAAGTGTGGACCGAAATATTTAGTTACTGAAATAAAGATAATTAAATAGTTGTCTATCTTCTATGTAAAAATGAATGGGTTTTATTTATGTAATTTTTTCAATTGTAAGTTTTTCTCGGGAAGTGGATGTGGCTCAACTGGTTGGGCTCCCGTTTACCATATGGGAGGCCCTGGGTTTGATTGCAAGGGCCTCCTGGTGAGGGCAAGCCGGCCTGTGTGGCGCGGTGAGTGGCGCAGCAAGATGACACAACAAAGGGAGACAAGCAGACACAGAAAAACGCACAGCAAATGCACACAGAGAGCAGACAGTGAGCACAAGTAGCAAGGGGGGGGGATAAATAAATAAAAATAAATCTTTTTTTTAAAAAAAGTTTTTCTCCCATAGTTTTTCTCTTATACCTTGGTATATACCATTTGGTTTGTTATAATTTGGTCTATATTGGTATCTTATCTAGCACAAAATTATATACTTAGTTATTATAAGTTAATAAGCAATTGCTTCATGGTTCTGTGAGTTATAGATACCACTGGATTAAGTTTGAGAATCCAGTCTAGTTCTTTGGGATGCCTATGTATAGCACTCCTTTAAACTTAATTGTTTGGCTTTTTGTGATACGAATCTGGTAAGGGGAGAATAGAAAAATGAGTAAAGAAGAGGTGAGACCATGAAGATAGTCTTAAGAGATTAATAGAAGAAAGAATAGTTGTTCTAATTGACCTTAAAAGAGAATATTGGTAAGTAGAAAATTTAAAAAGTAACTCCCATTGACTCACTTGACTACAAAAGATACCAGAGATATAAATTCTTTAAGAAATGGTTGCCCTGAAAAACAGAAGCCATAAAGGAAAATATTTATAAATATGACTACCAAAAATATTTTAAACTTGTACACGGATGTGTATATATATATATATATATATATATATATATATATATACACTTATTATATATATATATATATATACACTTATATATATAAATGCACTACACACACAACATACTATAAAAAAAAGGTTGTTCATTAATCTTGGAAAATGAATAGAGGGAGTGGGTGTAGCTCAGTGGTTGAGCGCCTGCTTCCCTTGTACGAGGTCCTAGGTTTAATCCCTGGAACCTCCTAAAAAAATAAAAAAAGAATAGAAAAGATAAAAGCACAGCATAGTGTTTGTAACTATATTATATGGGCATGACAGTGGTTGAAAGGGAAAGCCTAAGGTCAATTATATTACTAGAAGGAAAGCTGAAAAATGTAACATGGGACTATATAGCATAGTCAAATTTCATGTGAAATATGGATATTGGTAATGTTGCATATTTAAGACTGTTTTTCTTTGAAACTGAACAAATGTATGTTAATGTTACAAGAGGTTAATATCAGGAGAGGGCAACCCATTATGCTATGAAAGAAACCAGACACAAAGTACTACATATTTTATGATTCCATTTATATAAAATATAAATATAAATCAATTTATGTAGGTGGAAAAAAAAAGTAGAGTTCAGGTTACCTGGGGTGGGGAGCAGGGGCAATGGGAAGTTAATACAAAATAAGTGTAAGTGTAAGGTTTCTGTTTGGAGTGAAGGGAAATTTCTGGTAATGAATGATGGTGAGGGTACTGCAATCTTGTGAATGTGATTAATCCTACTGGATGGTATGCTTGGGAGGGGTTGGAATGGGAAGATTTGTTTTGGATATATGTTTCCATGACTAAAAAAAAAAAAGAAAGAATAAAGAGATATTGATGTTAAATGCAATTCATGATAGTGCATGGATTCTAAGAATGAAGGAGAAAAGACTCAAAAGGACATTATTGGGTTATAAGAAAAATTGGAACATAGAATGTTAGTTTTATATCAATGTTAAATTTCTTGAACTTGATAACTGCACTTAGGGTGATTACATAAGTGACTACCCTTAAAATGTACATGGAAATATTATGTGTTCAAGGAATGTGATGTGTGCAACCTGCTCTCAAATGTTCAGAAAATACATGGGTAGATGGATAGGTAGGTAGGTAGGAAGGTAGGTAGGTAGATAGATAAAGCAAAGTTTGCAAATTGTTCAAATTTGTGGATCTCAGTATTTAGGGGATGGGAGTATGTTGGAGTTATCTGTATGGGGTTTGTGTTATATTTGCAACAGTCCTGTAAGTTTGAAAGTATTTCAAAATAAAAAGTTAAAAAAAAACAACTTAAAATTTTTTTATACATACACACATCATAAAACAAGTCCAAAAAAAAAGATAAATCTGGAAACATTGACAAAAGCTAAGTTCCTTAATATACCAACTGGTCTTACAAATTTGGGAAAATATGTGCAATCCAATAACAACAAAAATGGACAAAGGATATGAATAGACCCCTTGGGTAGGTGTCTACCTAGAGTTTTTTCTTTGTGGAACCACTAGAGGGTGCAGTGCAAACATAGATAAAATATATTAACCTATTCAAGAATTAATTTTCTTGGCATACTACTAGTGACAATACTGGTGATATTGAACACTTACTAAGTGGTGAACTAGTTATTGAACACTTGCTAAATATCAGACACTTGTGAACTGAGTAGTTCATATCCAGTGCTTCATTTGATTCTCACAACCTTATGTGATAGATATTATTATCTTCATTTCACAATTGAGGAAATTGGTTCAGAGAGCTAAATAATTTGCCCATTATTATTCATGTAGTGGAGCTGAACTTGAACCCAAGTCTAGCTGATCCATAGTCCACATTCTTAAATCACTTCTATTTTCCCTTCCCAAAATCTTCTGAAAATTGCATGGATTTTATTTTTCTTGTTTTAATTACTTTATTATAAATGTAATGCATGTAATTTTTCAAAATGGAAAATAGAAAAAAGAATTTAAAAAGTTAACATTACCAGCAATTCCACTACTCAGAGATAAGCACTGTCAATATCAGAACATTTTTCTACAGTTTTACACAAATACGCACATTTAATAGAGTTGGAGTGAAACAGCAAATATAGTCTGTCTCTTGATTTTCCACTTAGTATTTTATGGGCAGCTCCCCATTTGAAAAAGCCTCCTTGATATTATGATTTGTCATGAATGTACATGGTTTTTTAACTTATTGCTTATTTAATCATCTTACTTTTTTTTTTTTTTTTAAAGATTTTATTTATTTATTCATTTATCCCCCCCTTGCTGCTTGTGCTCGCTGGGTCAGCTAACCACGCCGTGTGGGCGGGCTTGCCTTCACCAGGAGGCCCCAGGAACCGAACCCGGGGCCTCCCATATGGTAAACGGGAGCCCTACTGATTGAGCCATAGCCGCTTCCCCATCTTACTTTTTTGATATGTTTTAATTGTGTACAGTTTGTTACTCTTTGTGATACCCTCCTAAACATCTTTTTTCATAAATCTTTCTCTACTCTATTTTTTCTCTACTCTTTAGATAATTTTCTTAATGTAAATTCTTAGATGTTTAATTTACAGTTCAAAGGGATATAAATATTTTTAAAGGTCATGATGCATATTGCCATTTGCTCCCCACAAAAGTACAAATTTAAACTACCACCATTTTTGGTCTAACTACATCCTCACTAGCATATTAAGTATTACTACTTTTAAAAGCCTTTTGCTAATTTAATAGATGAAAATGGCATCTTGTTTTAATTTGCATTTTTCTTTTATTACTAATAAGTTTAAGCCTTTTTTCATTTGTTTATTAGCATTTCATATTTTTCTGTGGCCTTTTTGTTTATGTCCTTTCTCCATTTTTCTTTTGGGGTTTTACTGTTTTTCTTACCAATTTGTTTAACATCTTTATATAATAGCTCTATTATCCTTTTGCCACATTTGTGTCAAATTGTATCCTTATTTTGTTTTCTGGTTCATATCTTTTGGGAGATACAAGTTTAAAATTTTTATATTATTAAATTAATCACTTTTCCTTTATAATTTCTTCTATTGCTTTTATGTTCAGAAAAATACTTTCCCATTCAGAGATCAAATAAATAGCTAATTTTTTGTTCTGTCTTTTTGGTGGTTTCAGTTTTTACAATGGGCATTTAATTCTGCAATTATTAATTTTGGTGTATAGTAAGAGGTAAAGAGCTAAGTTTATTTTGTTTGTTTTGCAAATAAGCAATTTCCAGTAGTTTTAAAATAATAAATTTATTTCCTACTAATTGGTGATTTACATTTGTCATGTGAAGATCCACAGATCTACTTTTAGACTTTTTATTTCATTAATCTGCAAATCTATTTTTATATCAAAGTATTCCTTTAAATTATGTGACTTTATATATTTTAATACCTGATAAGTCAAGTTCCACATTCATTACTCTTTTTAATCTTTTCCTTAATTATTAATTCCTGCTTACTATTTTTCAATTTTGAAATTTTAATTATTGAAATAGGCAATACATTTACTATTCAAAAACCACTTTGTATAAAAGGGAATACTATGAAAAGCCTATATTCTACTCTCCCCCTAGCCAGCTAGTTTCCCTCTCAGAGGCAACCAATATTATCAATTTCTTGTATATGCATGTACTAGAAAATTCATATAAATATTCATATTCATATAAATATTCATTCTTTTCCCTTTATTTCTCCACAAATAATAATATATTATAAACACTTCTGCATTTTGTTTTTTATTCACTCAATATTTTACCTTGGAGAGCATTCCATATCACTATGTAAAGAGCTGCTTTATTTTTGTACTGTGTTGTATTCCATGGAATGTATTTAACATAATTTAACTAGTCCCCTATTTTAATGGACTTTTAGGTAATTTCTAAATTGCTACTAAAACAGTGCTGCAGCAAATAATCTTGTAATGATATCATTTTTTTAAATTAAAAAAAAATTTTTTTTTTTTTTTACTGGGAGGTCCCAGGGAGGTCCCGGGTCCCTCCATATGGGAGATGGACGCCCAACCGTTTGAGCCACATCCGTCCCCCCATATCATTTTGAATTATCTGTATGGTAATTCCTAGAAGAGGAATTACTAGATCAAAAGGCTGTACAAACAAAGTCAGAAAACAAAAAAAGGCTGTGCAAATCTAACTTTGATAGGTCTTGTCAAATTGTCCTACTAGTGTATACAAGCGCCTTTTCCAGGCTAGAGTAACCAACCATCCCAGTTGGATGGGATTTAGCACTAAAAAGCCCCACAACCCAGGAAACCCCTCAGTCTAGGGCAAAGTGGCATGGTTGTTCATTGTTTCTCCTCTATCTTCTCCAACTCAGTATGCTATAAAATATTTTGATCTTTGCTAAACTGATCAGTATAAAATATCTCACTCAGTTCCAGTTGTATTGCTATTATTATGAGTAAGGTTGAGCATCTTTTCATATATGTTAGTACCATTTGTATTTCCTTTCCTGTTAACTGTTCACATCCTTTGCACATGTTTGTATTGATTGACTTTTTATTTTGTTTTCTTTGGTAGGAGTCCTATATGTTTTAGAGAAGTTAGTTCTTTGTGAGATAGTTGCAATTATTTTCTTAGCTCAATGTTTATCTTTTGACTTGAAATATATTAAGTTTTGTCATGCAGAAATTTTTTGTGTATGTGATTATCAATATTTTCTTTAATGGCCTTCTGGGTTTTGTGCCATCCTTTAGAAAGTCTTTCTACCTTAGGATTATAAAAACATTTTCCTATGGTTTCTTCCTAATGATATCTTTATTTTCACATTTAAATCTTTGACTCATTTGTAATATATTTTGGTATAAGGTGTGAGATAGGGATCCACCTTTATATTTTTCTAGATAGCCCCCCCCCCACTTGTGGTTATTGAATTGAATGTCATCTTTTTTCCACACTCTTGAAATGCTACTTTCATTGTATATTAAATCTCTGTATGTGTTTGGGTCTGTTTTTGGTCTATATATTCTATTCCATTCATCTGTCATTTACCAGTACCACTCTGTTTTCATTGTTTATAATATGATTTAATATCTAGAACTCGTTCCCTCCTATTTCAGAATTTTCTTGGCTATTCTTTCTGTTTTGTTTTTCCATTTGAATATTAGAATCAGTTTGTTTGTGTTTCCCAAAAAAATCCTGTTGCTATTTTTTTGGCATTTAAAAAGTTTATAGATTAACTTGGGAGAATGTCTGTGATACCAAGTCTTCCTATCCAAGAAAATGGTATTTTTTTCCCTACATTTCCATATTTTCTTCCTGTAGCTCTTCTTTTGTTAAGATTATTCCTAGATATATTTTTTCATTCTATTATCAATTTGGTCTTGTCTGTTATTAAGATCTTCTAATTCATTGTTCAGGTGCATTTTAGAATTATTTTTCTTAAGCTCTAAACTCTCTTTGGGATTTTACTGAGAATTGTATTAAACTTAGATTTGAGAAGAATTGATACTTTTGTAATTGTAAATATTCCTATCCTGGAGAATGCTTTTGTTTTTCTTTAATTGTTTTCTTTTCTACCTTTTAGTAAAGTTTTCTATTTTTCCACATATGGAGCAACACATTTCTTGTTATAGATATGCCTAGATGTTAATGTGTTTTGTTTAATTGTAAATTGGGTCATTTTTTTCCCATTTAATTTTAATTTTATTTTTTAAACAAGTCAATTTTACTGATACATATTAATAAATAATACAGTCTATCTAAAGTGTATAATCAGTGGTATTTGGTATAATCACATAATTATGCATTCTCCATTTTATTTTTTATTAGTTATTGCTGGTATACAAGAAACTTATTGATTTGGGGATATTAATCTTATATCTACCCATTTGGGATTCTTTAAAATTCTAAGACTTTTTCAGTTGAGCCTCTTGATTTTTCAGGGTACATAATCATATCATTTGTAAATAATGAAAGTATTGCTTCTCCCATTTCAGTGTGTGTTGTTTCCTTTTTTTTCACCTCTTATTGCTTGGCCAGAACTTTTAAATAATGATGATGATGACGACGATGATGATGATAATGATAGGTATCCTTGTTTAGCTCCTGACATTCAATCTTGCTTTACTTGTAGGATATATCTTGCTTTACTTGTAGGATCTCATCCTAAATGAGCTGTAGTTTCTCTTGGAAAAGTTTAAATGAAATTTAATTTTAAAAATTGATAATAAATCCTTTGCTATCATTCAGTATAATTTTAGACATTTTATAGAAAAAAGTAAATTTCAGGAGAAATTTATTTATTTCGAAGTTTTAATTTTCATGCAATTGTATTATAATACATTATTAATTATCTATTGGTTATATATAGTTTAAATTTTATAAAATTGTTATTTGGCATAGTTAGAAAATAGGATATTCTAGTTGAAAACTGCTTAGCGTCTTAAAAAGTATAACATAATTATATTACACAATGACATTAAGCATAATTCAATTTTTTAAAATTCAGAAATCTCTTTAGAATCTTACTATACCTCATGGTTTTTCCAGACCTTATTTATTATTTGTTATGGTAAAGTATGGAAATATCAGTTAATGGAGTTCCATTTGTTTGAGCACTGAATAGCAAAAAATGCTGTGATCATTTAAAATAGACTCTACTATTTACCCTTTTGGCATATTTAATTTAATGTGTGTGTGTGTGCGTGCGCGCGCATATATATATATACACACACTAATTAAATGGTATTATTGATGGTAGCACAGCAGTGTGAACATAGCACTGAACTATATATTTGAATGTAGTTAGAAGGGGAAATTTTAGGTTGTATATATAGTACTAGAATAAAAATTTTTTAAAAAAATCCATGGAAGAGCAGAACACAGTGAACCCTAAAGTAAACCAGGGACTATAGTCAATAATACAATTATAAAAATGTGTTATCATCAGTTCTAACAAATGTACCACACTAATGTAAGGTGTTAATAATAGGGGAACCCTGTGTTTTATGCATGATTTTTTGTAAACCCAGAACTTCTCTTATTATAAATAAATAAATGAATAAAGGGTATTATTGTAATTTCAGGGACATTGAGAAAAAGACCTGGGTCCCTATATGTTCAATAAATATTTATTTTGTGAAGTGGCCAAGAAAACAAAAAATATCTATATAAGCCCTGTATTACTTAGAAGCACAAAAGAAGTTCACACTTAACATTTTCACTCAGTAAGAATGAAGTCTGATCAAATAGTTGAATTACATATTAACATAATTAAATTATATATTACCTGGAATAATTTCTCATTTGTAAACCAAGTCCATAAAAAACAAATATAAATGTAACTTGTACTATGTTTCATTTTACAGCACAGAAAAACATTTTATAAGGACTCCAGTTGTAGAAAAACAGATGTATTTCCCTCTCCAGAATTATCCAGTGAACAACATGGTAACAGGTAATTTAAAATAAAATTTAGGTGAACCCAGTGTTTGAGCTTCCTAGCTGCTAAAACAAATACCAGGCAATGGGTTGGCTTAAACAGTGGGAATTTATCCACCCACAGAAGTCCAAAATCGAGGCCTTAGCAAGGAGATGTCTTCTCCCCCAAAGACTGTGGCTTTCTGAGGTGGGGTGCCAGTGATCCTTGGTCCTTGGCTTTTCTGTCATGTGGCAATACACATGGCAATGTGTTCTCCTTTCTCCTCCAGGTCCCTTTGACTTCCATCTTCTTGCTATAGTTTTCTCTCTGTGGCCTTCTTTATAAGGTCTCCAGTAATAGGATTAAGACCCTACCTGATTAAGTTGAACTTAATTAAAAATAACCTTACTGAGAGGTCTTATTTACAATGGGTTCACACCCATAGGAATGGATTAAGATTAAGAACATGTTTTTTGGAGTACTTAACTCCAAGCCACCACATCCAAGTAGGGAGAAACAAAGGAATATTTGTGTAGAATAAAGCTGTTGCTATACTTCAAATATCTAGCAAGGAGAGCTCCCTCTATTATACATGGTAATAGAGAAGACTCATTCGCTTATTAACTATATTAACCTGCAGAATCGGCCCAAGGATAAGTTCCATATTTTCTGTGTGCAAACAGTGGTCTATAAAAAGGGTAAATATGCATCACTGTTTGCCTGAGACTGTCCCAATTTATGCCTGTTGCCTTGGAATCTTTTTTTACTCTCAAGTGTCCCAGTTTGGAAGATAAATTATATGGACAACTCCAGTCATAGTCTTCTTTAAGAATCTTATGAAACACAGGCCCTATCCCTAGTATCAACGTGCTTATACCCACCCCCACAAGCACACATACAACACACAAACTTTACATATAATTTAAAGAGGCCCACAGATGCTCAGAAGCCCATTCATGGATCATCCAAGCATCCACAGACTCCATGTTTGTGTTTCCTACCTTAGTGCCCTACACAAAGAGAAGTTAGCTAACTGAGGCTGACATTTAGGAGTTGGAATCAAGGGAACCATTTGAAAAGTGCTGAGGGAAGTGGATATTTGGATACTTTGATCTGAGTAGTACCCAGTGGGGTCATTGATAACAATGTTAAAAATATATAGTTTTTTAAAACTTTGTTCTTAAGCAATCTTTAAAGTATAGGTTTTGAAAATATGTAAAAATCATTTGTGTGGTTATCATTTTCTCTTCATTTGTAGTGTCAAAACTACCCCTTGTAATTAGTCTACAAATTCCTAAATGTCTTCTTTCATCTAACTCTTCTTTTTTTTTTTATTACTTTTAATTTTTTAATTTTTTTACTTTATTTTATACATTTAATAATTGAAAATATAAACAATTAAAAACTGAAAAGTAAACACAGATGAATAAATACATACATATCTCAATTAAATGTACTAGATACATAAACATTTTTTTTGAATCAAACAATATGTTATACAATATATTTGGTTCATAGTAACGCATTCATACAGTATTTGTCCTTTTGGGTCTGGCTTGCTTCACTCAACATAATGTCCTCCAGATTCATCCATGTTGCCATATGCTTTATGACTTCATTTCTTCTTAC
>JAKSZT010054394.1:2942207-3006261 GCA_026826555.1 Tolypeutes matacus | reverse complement strand
GCTGTAAGAAGAAATGAAGTCATAAAGCATATGGCAACATGGATGAACCTCGAGGACATTATGTTGAGTGAAGCAAGCTAGACACAAAAGGGCAAATACTGTATGAATGCATTACTATGAACCAAATATATTGTGTAATATATTGTTTGATTCCCCCCAAAAAAAAAAATTTACATGTATCCATTAAAAAAAAAAAAAAAAGATCTTTATATAGATGCCTTTATAATATAAAACAGCAAAAAGTGAAATTGCTATAACTGGGTGGATTGAGCCTAGAACCTACTATTGTAATGGTAATATTAAACTAATTTATCTTTGTTTATGGTTACTTCAGGTCTAGCCACACTCTTCCCCTCCCCCTCAAGGCGCCCTTATCTGTTTGCTCGTTGTTTTGTTTTGTTTTGTTGCTCACTGTTTTTGCTCCTTGTCTGCCTGTCTTCTCTAGGAGGCACTGGGAACTAAACCTGGGACCTCCCATGTGGGAGGCAGGCACTCAACTGCTTGAGCCACATCCACTCCCTAGCCACACTCTTGATTTAGCTTACTAGCTTCACCTCACCCATTAGACCTCAACTTTCATGATGATAATTCTAAACTGAGTTTGCCTTTGCTTATGGTTATTTCATGACAACTTCTGCCCCCTATGATTCAGGGGAAGGCACATTTAAGACACCCCTGTCTCCTATTCTTCCACTGGTATTAGTGACCCTGCTTTCTCTTGTGACTCCAGGTGTGGACTAGATTGCTGCCTGGTGGAATTCTCGACCCTCAGGGTTGGACGTCCACTCTTCCAGGTCAGCGTCCGAAGCCTGGGGGAGTGGGCCTCCCATCTCCGGTGCTGATATTCTTAAAAGCAGCAATTCATGAGTGAAACCAAGTTTCCCTGAGACTTCAGTGACCTCAGTGAGTATATAATGGAATTAGTATTACTCATCCAAGATCTGTCAAATTCAAAATGGGAAATAAGCAAAGCTCTGAAGTAAAGGAAAATGTTGTAAATTGTATTTTAAAGCATTGGGAACAATTTGCTTATAAGCCAATAATTAAAAGGAACGAAATTCTTGTGCAAAAATGTATGGTCACAGTGCCAACTAGTGTAATTAGAAATAGCCTTCAAAAAAATCTTTTAAATATTATTTTACAGTTAAACTTATTTTGTAAAAGAATGAGTTTTAAAAAAATTTTAATTTGTCATATTTTTTTGAATAAAAACATACATTTCTCAATTAAATGTCCTAGATACATATACTTTTTTTTTTAAATCATACAATATGGTACACAATATATTTGGTTCATAGTAATGCAATCATACAGTATTTGTCCTTTTGTGTCTGGCTTACTAAAAGAATGAAAGTTATAAATAGCTTTAGTGAGTTGTGTTAGTGTCTCTCCATTTGTGTCTGCCTATTTGTTCAGTGTATATCTTCATACACTGGGATGTAATATCAAATTAACAAATGAAAATTCTTTTAAAAGAGCTCTATTCAAATTGTTAAAAATTAAATATGCAGTTATATAGGTGAATGAATATTCCTGGAGCCCAAATTAGGCTAAACAGGATGGAAAGGTCATATAGAATTCTGAATATAGAAACTATTTTTGGGAAAGGGAAAAGATTTTCCTAAGCTCTTTGACCTACCCAGCCCCAAGGGCCTTCTCTTTGCAAGAGCTCTGAGGGAGAGGGTTGGTGTGAAATATTAAAATTCTACCTTAAAACAAAACAAACAAAAAAAAAGCTCTACCATCTGGGCAGGGGAATTAAGAATCAATTTGTCCTGTAATTCCCCAATTTAAACCTTTTACCAGCCTTAAAATAAGTGTGGTTAATAATCCTATTACCAAATTTCAGAAAGTAAAGGAAAAATCCTTGAAAGCTATGGGAAAATCTTTTCTAAATTATAATTAAAACAAATTAAACAATTATAATATATTCCAGAACCTAGCAGTCAGTATTCTTTTATGATTATGCACAATTTTAGAATTTTATTAAAGAAAAGAGATTTTAGCCTCCTGTAAAGGAAGGAAAAAAAAACATTCCTTGCATAATTACAATTGTTTCAATTTTATTTATCTTAGGTTTGTCTCCCTAGGTTTATAGAATGCCAATTAAATAAATTAGCATTAAATGCATTAAATCTTTAAGGTGATGAAAATTGTAAGTTCATATTTAATGAGGTTAAGATAAAGGTAAATTTCATTGGTTTCTAATTGTAATGTAATAAGCTTATTTAACAGTAAAGTAACTAGACTATGTGGTTATGGTTAATTATATTCTATAAAAACATCTTCTAAACAAGCATTTAAATGGCCGATTCCAGAAAGCCATTATTAAATAGAAACCTAACCGATATTAGTAACAAACAGTAACTTCATAACAGGGAAACCTGTCAGAGGCCACCTCAATCTGCATATTAAAGTGTTGGTAAGGAAAGATAATCTTGATTCCATTGGGAATCTTAGATTTTCATAAAATAATGGAGAAAGTAATTTTTCCTGTACTGCTAAAGTAAAACACCTGTTAGTTAATGTCATCATGGTAAAGGTGTAGAAGTAAAAAGCAAAGCACTAAAAAGGTAAGTTCATTTGATATGTTATTCATTGCATTGGAAGTATTTAGAAAGTGTATAAAGACTAAAAGAGATAGACCTCAGTATTGTCAAACTCTCTTATGCATTCAAGCCAGGCCCAAATACCCTGCATCGTGTCTCTCTATTTGAATTATTGGCTAGGTTGGTCACTGACTCCTAAAACAATACAGGTATTTACTACATCTCTACTTATGCTCCTGAAATGAATGGAAAGTATGTTGTAGTTTCAGACTCCTGCAGCAGCTGGCAATGGCTCCATATAGCTAGAAGTACAATGGACATTGCCTCCAGACTGGCTCTGTTTCATAGTGCTGAAGGGCACTATGCACCAGGCCAGTGAAACACTGGAGCCTTACCTTCCTAGTCTCTTTCTGGATCAATGGTGCTGGCTATGTGAAGAACATACCAAGTGGAGCAACAATTACCAGAGTGATGTAAGTAGAACTTAAACACAATTGGCATTATGGCCTGCTCCTGTGGAGAGATAACATGTATGGTATTGCAAACCTGGAGCTTAAATCTATTAACTGCAGCTCAAAGAGGAACTTGTGCATCAACTTGTATTAAGTACTATATCTATATGCCTGATGAATATAATAATATCTTTTCTATTCTATATTATATGCAGAGGGATATTGAACATGTTAGAAGTCCTGGTAAACTTAATTCATTTTTGAGGTAGTTAATGACTATGCCTATAAGATAAAGGAATGGCTCTCTTCAGTACTGTCTTTATTTTGCTTGCCATATGCTTATCTTGTTGCCTATATTGTCTTTGTGAGTTTATGTCTAGGGCAGTGCCTCTCCTCATACCTCTCCTGGCTATCCTAGGCATAACCACTGCTGTTGAAACTGGGGTTGGCAGTTTATACCCAAACCCAGCAGGTCTACCACAATCTCTCCCTAGAGTTAGCCAACAGCATAAAAGAACTCAAGGAAGAATGCTGTTTCCTATCAACTTTGGGAGGATACAGCCTCTGAAGGCACCTGGCCTTTCTCACTATTATGGTCCAGTATGTCATGGCTGATCCCCTTTTTGGGCCCGCCGACCACCATCTTTATCCTTTTAGTGGGACCATGTAACCTCAAAATTCTAATTAAGTTTATTTCTTTTGGTTTTTTTGGAAAACTGACTTTTTTTTAATTTTTAACTTTACTGTGTACATTTAATAATTGAAAATATAAACAATTAAAAACTAAAAAGTAAACACAGATGAATAAATATATACATTTCCCAATTAAATGTAATGGATACATATAAATTTTTTTTTGACTCAAACAATATGTTACACAGTATATTTGGTTCATAGTAATGCATTCATACAGTATTTGTCCTTTTGTGTCTGGCTTGCTTCACTCAACATAATATCCTCCAGGTTCATCCATGTTGTCATATGCTTTAAAGAGACATTTTTGAGACAATGGAAAAATCTCAATGTGGACTGGAAACATTAAGAACATAGAAGATATTAAGAAACCATTGTTAAATTTATTATTGTGGTGGGCTGCATGGTGGCATCACAGAAAAATATGACCCTGCTGTAATTTCTAGAGCCATGACTATTACTTTATATAGTAAAAGAGTAGATATTATCTTATATGGCAAAAGATATGATTAAGTTAATGATTTAGATGCAGTAAGTTCCTTTTATAGGAGTGAGGTGGAGGGAGATTTGACAGACACACACAGGAGACACAGAGCAAAGGAGAAGGCAATGTGCCCATGGAGGTACAGATTGTAGTAATGCAGCTACAAGCCAAGGAATACCTGGAGCCACCAGAAGCTTGAAGAGGCAAGGGACAGGGAAGCGGATGTGGCTCAAGTGATTGGGCTCCCATCTACCATATAGGACGTCCAGGGTTCAATTCCCGGGGCCCATAAAAAAAAACAAAAACAAACAAACAAACAAAAAAAATCAGGGGTCGGATGTGGCTCAACTGGTTGGGCGTCCGTCTCCCATATGGAGGGACCCGGGTTCGATCCCTGGGACCTCCTGGTAAAAAAAAAAACAAAAACAAACAAACAAACAATTCCCGGGGCCTCCTGGTGAAAAGCAAGCTGGCCCGAGCGGAGAGCTGGCCCACACAGAGTGCTTGCCCACATGGAGAGCTGGTGCAGGAAGATGATGGAACAAAAAGAGACACAGAGGAGAGACAATAAGAGAAGCAGCAGACCAGGGAGCTGAGGTGGTGCAAGAGATTCAGCACCTCTCTTCACTCCGGAAGGTCCCAGGATTGGTTCCTGGTGCTGCCTAAAGAAAAAACAAGCAGACACAGAGGAACACACAGAGAGCAGACAGCGGACACAAAAACAATGAGGGGATGGGGGTGGTGGTGAATAAATAAATAAATCTTTAAAAAAATAAAAGAAGCAAGGGACGGATTCTCCCCACAGTTTTGGAGGGAGTGTGGCCCTGCCAACACCTAGATTTTGGAGTTTTGGTCTCCAGACCTGTGAAAGAAGAAAATCCTGTTATTTAAAAAAAAAAAAAAATTAATTGGCCATAGATGTGAGGGTCTATTTCTGAACTCTCAATTCAATTCCATTGGTCTATATATCTATCTTTATACAAGTGTCATGCTGTCTCGACCATGGTAGCTTTGTAATATGCTTTAAAGTAAGGAAATGTGAGTCCTCTAATTTCATTCTACTTTTTCAAGCTTTTTGGCTGTTTGGGGCCCTTTACCCTTCCAAATTAATTTGATGATTGGCCTTTCCATTTCTACAAAGTAGGGTGTTAGAATTTTGATTGGGATTATGTTGAATCTGTAAATCAATTTGGTTAGAATTGATATCTTAGTGACATTTAGTCTTCTAATCCACAAACATGGAGTGTCCTTCCATTTATTTAGGTCTTCTTTGATCTCTTTTTGCAATGCTTTATAGAGTTTCCTGGGTATAAGTCCTTAATTTCCTTGATTTAATTTATTGCTAGATATTTGATTCTTTTAGTTGCTATTGTAAATGGAAATTTTTTCTTGATTTCTGCCTCACATTGCTCATTACCAGTGTATAGAAACATAACTGATTTTTGTGTGTTGAGGTTGTATCCTGCCACTTATTTGGAAATAGGGCCTTTGAAGGTGTCATTAAGAATCTCAACGTGAGATCATCCTGGATTTAGAGTGGGCCCTAAATCCAAAGACTGGTATCTTTAAAATGGAGAGGGAGATTTCAAACACATACACACACACACACACACACACACACGTACATGAGAAGACCATGTGAAGACAGAAGAGACTGGAATTATGCTGCAACAAGCCAAGGAATGCCTGAGACCACCAAAAGCTGGAATATACAAGGAAGGATTCTCCTCTAGAGACTTTAGCGGGAGGGTGGTCCTGGAAACACCTTGAATTTGTGTTTCTGGTCTCCAGGACCCCTAGAGAATAAATTTCTATTGTTTTAAGCCATCTATTTTTTGGTAATTTGTTACAGCAAACCAGGAAACAAATATACCACACAAACACTAACCAAAAGAAAGTTAGTATAGCTATAGTAATATCAGATCAAGTAGGCTTGAAGGTAAAATGCATTACTAGAGATAAAGGGGAATACCTGATCATGAGAAGTTCAGTTCATCAGGAAGATATACATCTCTAAATTTGTATTCACCTAATAACATAGCCTCAAAATATATAAAGTAAAAATTTACGGAACTAAAAGGAGAAATAGGCAGATACAGAACAACAGTGAGTTTAATATACGTCTCTCAGTAATTAATCAGTAATTAATCAGACTTAATCAGTAAAGATAAAGAACATTTGGATACAAATCCAAAATTCTTAAGTCAAAAGTAGTGAATTTTACTTAATTGACACCATACCAAGAATTGGAGTTTTTTATTCTTTTCAAATATGCACAGAATGGTTACACAAATCAGCCATGTTCTAGATAGTTAACTATTGCTGCATAGCAAATTTCCCTTAAATGTAGACTTTAAAATAATAATTTATTATTGTCTCTCAAGGTTCTGTGGGTTGACTAGGCTCAGCTGGGTAGTTCTGACTTGGGGTGTCCTATGTGACTTCTATCGGAAAGTAGCTGGGACTGTAGTCATCTGAAGGCTTGACTTGACAAGATGTCCATGATGGCTTCTTTATTCACATCTGGCACCTTGGGACCCCTTGGCCTCTCTTTGCCTTCTTGAGGTGTCTCATCCTCCAGGATCTCTCCACTTGGCTAAAGCCTCTCAAAGCTGTGCATTCTCAGGATAGTTAATCTACTTACGTGGTGGCAAAAAAAAAAAAAAAAAGGGGGTCGGATGTGGCTCAACTGGTTGGGCGTCCGTCTCCCATATGGAGGGACCCGGGTTCGAACCCCGGGACCTCCCGGTAAAAAAAAAAAAACAAAAACAAAAACATACTTACGTGGTGGCTGTCTTCCAAGCTTCCAAGAAGCCAAAAGCAAAAACTGCCAGGCCAGTTATATTCTATTGGTCAATTATAAGGCCTTTCTATTTTTACGGGGTGGAAACATAGACTACCTGTCTAGGAAAGTGGCAAGGTCACACTGCAGAGGAGCATGTGGCTTGGGAAGTATTCTGGCCATCTTTGGAAAATATAACCTAATACAGACAATATGCTGGACCTTAAAGCAAGTCTCAACAAATTTCAAAGAATTGAAATCATCCAAAGTATGTTCTTTGACTGCAATGTAATTAAGCAAGAAATCAATAAAATACAATAACTAAAATATTCTCATCTTTGAATATTAAGAGAGACACTTATAAATAACCTATGCATCAGAAAATAAATCACAAGGAAAATCTGAAAGTTTTAAAAACTAACTGATGATAAAAAACAAAACTTGTGGAATGCAGTTAAAGCCATACTTAGGGAAATTTTATATTCTTAAACACGTAGTTTAGACGAGAATAAAGACTAAATACCAGTGAGTTAAGCATCCATCTCAGGAAATCAGAAAAAAAAATTACCCCTCTCCCAAATCAGAAAATAGAAGGAGGGATATACTATACAGATAAGAGGAGAATTTAATGAATTAGGAAACAATCTTAAAATAGAGAGAATGAACAAACGAAGAAGTTGGTTCTTTGGAAAGACTGATCAATTTCTGGCAAGACTGGACAGGAAAAAACAAGACACAAATAACCTATATTGGAATGGGGATATCTCTCAGATCCTACAGACATTACAAAAATTATAAGAGAAAATTATGCCCAAATTTATGCCAAGATTTTGAAAATTTAGATGAACTGTCCAGATTTTTAGGAAATATATCTTATGAAAACTAATGAAGAAAGAGGAAATCTAATAATCCTATAACTATTAAAATAATGAATTTGTAATATTAAAAATCTTCCTGAAGAGAAAACCAAGGACCAAATAACCTCACCTGCAAATTCTACCTATATTAAAGTAAGAAATTTGGCTCATTTTATACAAACTCCTTTAGAGAATAGAAAAAGAGTAAACATTTCCTGACCTGTTAAGTCCAGCAAAACCTTGATACCAAACCCCAACAAGGATATTATGAGAAAGGAAGATTACAGGTCAACAAATATGCAAATATCCTAAACAAAATATTAGCAAACCAAATCCAGCAATATATAAATAAAATAGTATATGCTATACAAGTTGAACTTGTTATAGGAATAGAAGGTTGGTTTAATATTAGAAATTTATTTAAAGAAGCTGAAGGGCACCAGGCACTCCTTCTCCCTGACTTATGCAAGGTGTAGACACTTGACCTAAGTTGGCCAAATGGACATTCCTTCTTGGGATTTTGATTCTGGAGGAAATTCTTCAAAGATTTGGGCAAAGAGATTATTCACAGCGGCCCTCAGTGTCCGGCTACAAAGTCTAGCCACATTGGGCTTCCTAAGCAGACTATTGTGATGAGATGTTGCTCAGGTTTCTTACTGCCTAGCCTTCTCTGGTTCTGCCCATTTTTCTTTTTTTCTTTTTTTTTTAAGATTTATTTTATTTATTTATTTCTCCCCACCCCCTTGTTGTTTGCACTTGCTGTGTCTATTCATCTTCCTTAATTCCTTAGGAGGCACTAGGAGCCGAACCCGGGACCTCTGATATGGGAGGGAGGTGCCTAATTGCTTGAGCCACCTCTGCTTCCTGCTTTGTTGTGTCTCTCATCATGTTTTTTAATTTCTTATGTCTCTTGTTGTGTCAGCTGGCTGCACCTGCCCGTCACACCAGCTTGCTGTCTTCTCTAGGAAGTACCGGGATCCGAACGAGTGACCTCCCATGTGGTAGGTGGGAGCCCAGTCGCCTGAGCCACATACGCATCCCTGCCCAGTTTTCTAAGCATGGTTTTTCAGGCTTCCCATTAATTCAATGAGCTACTCAGTATTCTCCTTTTAAAACATTCCTTTTCTGCTTAAGTTAGCCAGAGTAGGTTTCTGGTTTGTTGTGTGTGTGTGTGTGTTTTCAACCAAAAATGCTGATTGTCCTTTCCAATTCAAACATTCATTGAGTCTATTAATGTGTTGGTTGGAATTTTGGATTGAATGGGCAAGGGTGCTTATAGACTAGACTTACCTATATCTATCATTCATAAATATAAAGATAATAAATCTTTAGGGTCTATGATCAGTTTATTTGAATAAAGTTATTGAACATTTACCACATATAAGATATAGCAAATATGTTAAACAAAGTAGGTATAAATAAGAGTAAGATCTATAGACCTTACCCATAAAGAGCTTAAAATATAGAAGGGAGAGAAAAATTTGCAAGTGACCATAATACAAAGCAGAGAAAAAGTTTCATAGGAAAAGCACAAAAAGTGTTATGGAAATTCAGAGAAGGAACATAACACCTCTGGTTGGAGTATCAAAGGACGTTTCAAGGAAGTTGGCACTAGAAATAAGCCTGGAAGCCTTGGATGTGATTTTAATCCAGGGGAGGGAACATCGTGAGCAAAGACATGAAGATGGGAAGACAAGGGTAGACTCAAGGAATGACCAAGGGTCTAGCTTGGCAAGAGCAGAGTGTATATGAGACCTTGTATGATTATGATGAATCAGAGAAGGTTGGAAAGGTAAGCTGGGGCTATATCAGAGTACTTTGATTGCCAGGCTGAATATTTTCTACTTAGATAGACAATGGGTAGCAATTTGATTTTCTGGCAAGTCAATGACATTATCAGTGTTTAAGAAGGTTGGTCTGTAGTTACATATAGGAAGTGTTTGAGGGAAGAGAAAACAGAAAGAGATTCAAACCAAGATAGTGATGGTGAGAAGGTCTGGATAGATGCAAACTTGAGAGTGACATTCCCAGGAGATGACCAATTTGGGGGAAGGGGATTATGTATGGAGATACAAATTTGGGAGATGTTTGGAATCAAATTGTGGAAAGCCTTAAGTGCCAGGTTTCTAAGTTTGGATTTTATCCTTGGAGGATTTTACAGATTGGTGATATATACATGGGAATATTTTAGAGGTATTAATTTGGCATCAGTGTGTAAATAGATGGGAAGGGAAAAAGATGAGAAGCAGTTTCAGTACTTTGGAGATTGTTGTTTTACTCCAGGAATGAGATATTGAAATCTTGGATGAAGATGGGACATGTTATAGAAAAGAAAAAGACTCAGTCTATGCCTCCTAAGCTCAGAGTCCTAGGTGTTGTATGTGCCCTTTGTCCTCAGCAGTTCGTTTCACTTCCTCCAGGCCAAAACTCTCTGTGTGGGGTCTAAATCAGGTACATAGATTGTCCAATAAGTGTGGCTCAGTATCTGTTTTTCCACATCCCTTTCCTTTTTTAATACTGTGCTTAAAAACCTACTCTGTCTCAAATTCCTTTTGTTGGTGTCTACCTTTAAGCAGGTCCAGGGGGTAGTTATGTGTTAGGGGACAGGGAATAAATAGAGGGTGCTCTCATGGAGGCAAAGGCTCAGCTTTAAATCCAAGAGCAGCTGCAGTTCTCAACTAGCAATATTCTCCAATACCTACCACCACTACATAGCAATAACTTGGTGGCTGACCTAGGGCTAGGCATTCCTCCAGAATATTGAGAAAGGGTCACTGGCATTACTATCACAATTCCCTCCATTCTTCCCAGACAAATGGTCTTTTCTCCCCATCTCCATAATGGACCCATTATTTCACCTCCTTATTGAAATACCTTCTCCTGTTGCCTGGGATGAGCTCAACGCAACCCAGTTCTGTAGCTTTCCCCTACCATGCTCCACGACTTTCCTCACCTCCTCTGTCCCAGGATGGCCAGTCTCTTCACTTTAGATAAGTAGAAGCCCTGATAAGATTGTGGCACGCCTGGGGTGCTCTCCTTCCTCACTGATGCTCCTGATCTAAGAGGTTCTTTCCTTAGCATCCTGCACCCCAACCCTCCCCCCCACCATCCCAATATCAAGAGCGGTATCACACAATGATTGAGAGCACAGGCTCTAAGTCAGACTAACCGGGGTTCAAATCCCAGCCCTATATTTATGAGCCTGGGCTAGCTATGTAACCTGTTTCCCCATCTAAGAAATGAAGATAGTAACATAATGTAGTGAGTAATAGTATGAGGACTAATTGAGATAACATGTAAAAGAGCTTTGCTCAGGGCCTAGCACATGCCACAAACTCAATGTATGCTTGCATTATCGGAATCCTTTACAACTCTAGTTGTGTATCACTGAGTGCATACCATGTTCTTCAAGTACCCACGTATGCATGCTCTGGAAGGTAAAAGGACCTGCTCAGCCTTTTCTTTGCAGTGAAAGTATTCAGAGGCAATAGATGCACCTGACATTTAAAAATTAAATTAAAAGTAAATAAGGGGATGCGGCTGTGGTTCAATTGGTTGGGCTCCTGTTTACCATATGGGAGGCCCCAGGTTCGATTTCCTGGGGCCTCCTGGTGAAAGCAAGTCAGCCCAAGTGGTGCAGTGAGCTGACAGCCCCCATGGCACAGTGAGCTGATGGCCCATGCAGCGTGGTGAGCTGACGCAGCAAGATGATGCAACAAAGGGAGACAAGCAGACACAGAAAAATGCAAAGCAAATGGACACAGTGAGCACAAGCAGCTAGGGTGGGGAGGAGATAAATAAATAAAAATAAATCTTAAAAAATAAAAAAATGAAAAAAATAAGTTTTGTCCTTAAATAAGAGTCTCTACTTTCCTTTTACACACCTGCCCCAATGCCAGTCTTGGTCATTTTCCTGCCTTTTTGGGTGCCCCTTGTTTGATGTGTACACACAACCACCCACACACCTCCAGGAATGGATCCTGACCTTAGTGACTTGAAAAAGGCTATCATGACTTGTGGTTTACACTCCAACCCAATTGCTGTCTCCATCTTCCTCCTTCCATCTCCCCACCCTGGGGTGATTTCCCAGGCTGGTGTTTAATTTCTTGTTCTGACTGCTTCTGTTGTTCCATTATGCAGCACTCACTGCACAGAATATCGCCTATGTCTTGTGTCACGTGCAATTCTTTTGGGCTTATCTGATCTCTTCACATCCTTTCTTTGTCACTCTGGGCCTTCGCTCAAATCTGGTTGTGTCACGTTCTTTAGGAGAGTCCGCCTTCCTTGATCAGAGGTCTCTTCATTCAACCAGGCCTGCCTCTGCTGCCATGAGCATGCATGCAACACAGACCCACCTCACCTCCTCCTGGAATTCTCAACTTCAATCCAGCATTGCTGATTTAGACGCCTGCCCCGTGGGCCCTTGCCTGCTCCCCTGCCACCCTGTTGGGGTTTCTTCCACCCTGCTCTTATCTTTGGGGTCTGTTTCATTTTCTTGTCGTAATTAATCTCTTCACTATATCTCCTCTCTGTTGTGTTTCTTCCTCATTTTTCAGATTTTTATGCTGTTTCTTTCCTCCATTCCCACTTGTCCAAATCCTGTCTTTCCTTCAAGCATCATCTCAAAGGATTACTCTGAATGTAGCCTTTTCTTTGACTCCTCTTCTTGCCCCATTGTCCCACAGGACTCTTTATTCCACTTATAACGCTTATGTTATTCAACCTAAAATTATAATTATATAAGTATACCTGTCAAAGGCCCCTACCAGATTGTAAGTGACTTGAGGGCATTTCTTACTCCTCTTTGAAGCTCCCACAGCACTCAGTATGGTGCCTGTAATATGGGAGTTGTTTGGGAACTCTTGGTTGAATTGAATCCATGGACATGAAAACCCAGAGGATAAAGACAAATGCTTCCCTTGATTTCCGGGATGGACTAACAGTGCCTTGACTGGCTTCACTGTTTATCAAGAAGCAAACTGTATGGACCTGATAGTTGTATGGAGGTGCCAGATGAAACAAAGGCTACCATAGTACACATTCATCAACCCTGTAAGGGTTGTCTCATTCATTTGTTCATTCATTCAGCAAACATCTATTGATGACTAAGTGCTAAGCCCAATGCTTTTTTATTTCTGTGCACGAAGGACAGAGAGATGACAGGGAGTTTGATCCTGCCATCAAAGCATTTGTAATCTAGTTGAGGAATTTTAAACAACTGACCGTATGGCAAAGTGGAGTAGGTGCTATAATCAAGTATATGCCAAATTCTCTGAGAGCACTTGTCTTTGATTCCAGGAGGGGAGAGAAGAGGGATACTGGAATAGATGAGGATGGTTCGGAATAAGACTTTTTCCTGGTGGACTCCTGGAGGCCCCTGAACTTTTCTGGTCCACCTCAAGTCCCTGACACTCTTTCTGCACCTGATGGGAGTGGGAGGAAAAGTGAGAAGGAGGATGCAAGTCAAGTAACTCTAGACTTGTGCTGTCCAATATAGTAGCCACAAGCCAGATGTGGCTATTGAACACTTGAACTGTGGCTAGTCCAAACTGAGATGTACATAAGTATAAAGTATGCATTGAATTGCGAAGACTTAATACAAAAAAGAGTAATTTTTATATTAATCACAATATTGGAAATATGAATTAATTTTTTAAATTAATTTCACCTCTTTCTTTTAACTTTTTAAATGTAGCTAACAGAAATTTTAAAATTAGACACGAGACTTGCATTATACTTCTATTGGATGGTGTTGCTCTGACAGCTGTTCCCCAGGTCCATGTGGTCTAGAAAATATGGAAAACCATGTGGGGAAACAAACAGGTCTTTATACTGAGCCAGGACCCAGGCCCAGTGATATTTACCAGTCGTCACCTGGATCCAGACTTCAGAAGTACCATAGTCATCACCTGGGTCTGGGCTAGGGCAGAGCCAGGCCACAGACAGCAAACTTGGTTTTCTCCTTTCTGCATCTCCCTGTGACTCAGTCCACAGGGAGGACTGAGGACTGAGTCTGAGAGGGAGTTGGCTTGTTTTCTGTGGTGCTTTCAAACAGCTTCCTTGAAGACACGGTTTTTAAATGCCAAAGATAAGGAGTTGGTCTGCTGGAGTCTTCCATAACAGCAAATAGATTTTTGATCATTAATCAAAACCTGGGTTTGTTCATTAATCAAAACCTGGGTGACATTATATCAAATTGTTGACCATCTTTAAGATTTTTTTTTTCTTTTTTTTTTTTTTTTTGGACACGAGACTCAAGAGGCATATCTTTAAGATTTTAATGATCATATCTATCACTAAAACAAAACACTAAGGGTGTGAGAATAACAGAGCCTTTGTGGAGGTCTCCAGCCCCTAAAAACTCCTTTACTCACTTAGTAAAGCTAGCCATCTCGGGCATTGAGCTTCCTCATCAGCTTTACCCCACTGCTCTGACCCTTTGATTCTGATCTCTTACAACCTTCTGACTAATGCAGTCAGATTCCACCTACCCACTAATACCCTTGAAACCCCTTGCCTCCAAGCCTTGCCTCCTAGCATTCTCTTTGCCAGGGATATTCTCCTGCTTCCTTTGTGCCACACTGTTTCATGATCCCCTTGAAAAAATTAGATGAAACTACCATTTGGATTCTTCTTGTTTTAATTAAGCTCTTTTAAAAGAAAACATTCCCAGACTAGCTAAAGTAATGGGAGTTTATCTCACTTAATCCTCACTAAAACCTTGTGAGGTAGAGACAATATTTATCCCTGTCTTACAGAGAAGAAAGAGACTTTGAGAGCTTAAGTAGTTGCCTTAGATCAGACAGGAAATGGTGGAACTGGGATTCCAGCCCCAGAGAATGACCCCAGAGCCCATGCCCTTAGCCTCTACCACAGGCTGGCTTTGGGAGCACTCCCATTACTATGCATGCAGTATTGGTGAAACTTCATCCTGGTTTTCTCTTTGAGTCATTTGGGTTGCTGTGTGTATTATTGGAGAGGGCTTCCCCATAGACTGTTATCTCTTTTAGGACAGGGATTCTATCATATACTTTCCTTTGTGGTTTGATGCTCTTCACACTAAAAATGAAATCAATGTTGTTGACAACTGCCAAAGCTGGAGAGTTCAAAGATAATTAAATGCAAACAATATTGATCAAACAAAACAAAATCTACACCCTTATTTTGCCTGCCCTTAGAAAGGCTGTCATGGTTGAGACAGCCTCACCTTCTAAAGGGCAGCCAGTCTATTGGACTGAGAACGGTAGAAATTAAAACAACACTTTAGGAAATGACTTCTCATTTTGTCCCTTGAAGAAGAAATAGTGTTTTGTTCGTGGGGTATGTTCCAGTCTTTCTTGCATGATGGGATATGGTTATGCTTCACATATCGTGAGGATGGGTAGAAGATGAGTTCATTCAACAAGAGAAAGTGAAGTGGGGAACTAAATAGGCTGAAAGAGATCCACAGGGTTAAAGGGATAAGCATTCTGAGTGATGGTGGGAAAAAGCACAGTGAAAGAAAAATGGAGATCAGAGTATGAGCTATTGTGACTATACTTCGGAGATCATGAGATATGATGAAAGAGAAGGAAAAGAGAGGCTTAGAACTAGGCAAGGAGAAAGGAAATAAGTCAGATTGAGATCAGATTTTCTTTAAAACAGAAGAGAAACAACCAGAGATGGCCATATAAAAATTAAGCCATCTCTTAATGGTTCTGTTTTTCTTCAGAAGGGCTAAGTGCTAGTACTTGGTACATCTAAGAAATCATCATCACAACCTTGAATGAATCATTTAGCAGCCACCCCAGAAACTTGAATCGCCAAAGCCTCCTTTTTCCTCCTCCTTGTCACATAATCTGACCAGATTGGAGTGGAAGAAAAAAATGAACACCACAAAAAGTAACCAAGAATCCTGACCAGCATCTCCAAGGCACTGGGGGAAGTGAGGTGACCAACGTCCTAGTCCTAGGGCTTTTAGATTTCTGCCCATAAAGCTCTAAGGGGACAGGATAGCCGTACCAGTTGGTCTGTCAGTGCCTCTCCTTTCTGTGGGCAAATATGTGTGGAAGTTAAATTGTCACAAGAAGGTTGCCTGGTAAGGCTGGAACCAGAGCAGGGTGGGGTTGCTGGATGGTTCCAATGGCTGATGCTATCCTGCTTCCGTAGTGTGATGCCGCAGTGTCTGTTACTGTTCTGGGGGAACTGTCTCCTTACACACTTGGGTCAGAGAACTGATTTTCCAGGATGATTTTGGAGACCAAATACCCCTTCTACTAGTACTTTTTTTTTTCTTTACACGTATGCAATTGACTAGGTTTAAACTTAACCTAATGCAGTCCAGTCATGTTTTCCTGAGATGACAATACAGCCAGGACACCTTAATTTGATCTGGGGTTTTCCTGAAACTCCATTATGACAAATTCACAGATGATCCCTTAGGTTGTGTTGTTTCTACTAGTGTCTGATCTCATCTTTCATTCAGTTCCTATTGTGTTTCTTTTTTTAAATTTTTAAACATTGATTCGCCTCCCCACCCCCGCTGTTTACAAGTTTATTTCTGAGTTGCAAGAACTATTTCCCCTTCCCCATGTTTTCAGAATTTCCTCTATTCCCCCATTCAATCTTGGCTGCCACAACCAGACAGAAAGCAGGAGCACCTTCTTTTTCTTGCATCTGTAGTGGAAACCTTAGCAGCAGACATTAAGGTTTATTGATTCAATCTAAGTTGTACATACTTTAGGTGTTAGCTTGGCATACTGCTCATATTAATACTATCTCATTAATTCCACAAACCAACATTATGAAGTAGTTATTGTTACTCTTATTTTAAAGATGAAAAACACTAAAATGTTTAATAACTTGTCCAAAATCACATAACTGACAAATTATAGAATTGTGATTCTATCCCACATCAGTCTGATTTCAAAGTTCAGATTATTCCTACATAATGTTGAAGTGACTATGAAAAATCAACATTTCAATTGGGAATTTACCATTTGTGCTCTGGTGATGGCATCTTATATCATGTACAAAAGTAGTTCACATCAAACCGTTTCGTTGAGCTTTCAAAAACTACTCATGGGAAATGGATGTGGCTCAAGAGGTTCGGCGTCCGTGTACCATATGGAGAGACCGGGGTTCGATCCCCGGTACCTCCCGATTAAAAAAAAAAAAACTACTCATGCTTTTTACATATTACTGCAATTAAATTTGTTAATATTTTCTTAGGATTTTGGCATCAATATTAATGAGAGAAATTGGGCTGAAATTTTCCTTTCACATAATGTCCTTGTCTGGTTTGAGTATCAAGTTTATGCTGACCTCATAAAACAAGTTAGGAAGTGCTCCCTCTTTTTAAAAGAATTTGTGTAAGATTTTGATGTTGGAAGAATTCACTGGTGAAGCCATTTGGGCCTGGAGTTTTCTTTGTGGGAAGGTTTTTAAGTATGGATTCAATTTATTTAAAAGTATAAGATGATGAATGCACAACTATGAGATTATACCAAATACTATTATTGTACACATTGAATGAATTGTATGCTTTGTTAATATGTACCAATAAAATAGATTTGTTTAAAAAAAAAAAAGTATAAGATTATTCAGATTTTCTAATCTTGTATCTATTTTGGTAAAATGTATTTTTCTAAAAATTTATCCATTTCCACCTAAATTTTCAAATTGGCTTAAAGTTGTTCCTAATATACTCTTATGATCTTTTAAAATATCTACACAATCTGTAGTGATCTCCCCTTTTTCACTTTTAATCAGGCAGAACTGATTATTTGTGCCTCCTTTATTTTTTCATTTCCTTGATTTATCTTACTAGAAGTTTATCAATTTGTTAGTTTTTTCAAAGAATAAACTTTAGCTTTATTGATCCTTTTATTGTATGTCTGTTTTTCATTTAATTAATTTCTTCTTATTTTACTGTGTGTTACATTCCAGCTCCTGAAGGGCATGAGTTGGTGCGGCTGTGAGACCAAAGAATATACCTGGCATTTAGTCAGGCATAAGCTTTATTGGGACTTACAGACAGGAGAGGATCTTTGATGGCGGCAGATCAAAGAATAAATGAAGAAAGAGATGAGAAAATGAGGGTGATATATAAGGGGTTCCAGAAGAAGGACATTCTATTGGGTATGAGAACAGAGTTCCTGCAGGGTCACATGAAGCATACATATGGGGTGTGGTGATGTTTTCATGATGCTGTTGCACTGAAAGAAGGATGTTTACTGCTTTAGGAGGATCGTAGTTTATGATAACATTTATACATTCTCTTCCTCTGGGGAGGGTTGTTAACCTTTAACTTATGCCTAGGTCACATAGGTGACTACGTGCTGAAGACTTGGGGGGGGGGCGGGCTGGGTCACTGTACTGTGTCCTTCCATCTGCTTTCTTTGGGTTTCATTCATTCATTCATTCCTTCATTCATTTAGCAGTTTTATTTGAGAAAAATCTTGAGAGGGCATTTAGCTATTTAATATCAGCCTTTCTTCTGGTCTAATATATGCATTTAAAGCTTTAAATTACATCACTGATTTTTAGTCTTCTTTTCTAATATAGCTTTTTTTGTTTTGTTTTGTTTTCTTTTCTTTTGATTTTTTAGGGGGTACTGAGGATTGAACTCAAGACCTTGGGCATGGGAAGCAGGCACTCAACCATTTGTGATACATCTGCTCCCTCTAATATAGGTATTTGATCTCATATTTTCCCCTATATCATGCTCAAGTGACTATTCAAATCAAACTTTCATATTTGAACATTTCAACTGGAATTGCTCATTTTAATCCCTTGCAATTTGTCTTTTACCATGTACAAAGGTTTAAATCTGCCTGATATTAGAGTTATCTGGTGGAGACTTTACAAATGGATGTGCTTTGGGGCACATCCTCAGAGAATGTTTGAGGTCTGGGATGGAGTGCCAAAGGTGATTCTGAAAATAAAATTCTATCAAGATGTGAATTACTGTTTGTTGTTCACTGTTGTATCCCTAGCATGTAAGCCAGTGCTGGGTTAAAAGGAGACGAATAAATATTTGTTGAATGAATGAATAATGAATGTGAGGGATATAAACTGATTCATAAGGATTATCTGCATACAGTGAATGCATAATAAAAGTTGTTTATTGATGGACATAAGAAACGATTTATTTCAAACTTTAGTGAGAGATTCAGTTGTTTTCCAGCATTTTAGATTTAAATAACTGTTACAAGAGGGGAGGAGTTGGGAGGCGGCTGTGGCTCAATCAGTGGGGCTCCCGTTTGCCATGTGGGAGGACCCGGGTTTGGTTCCCGGGGCCTCCTTGTGGGGGCCGGCCCGCCTGCATGGCGTGGTTGGCTGACCCAGCGAGCGCAAGCAGCAAGGGGGGGGGATAGATGAATAAATAAATAAAATCTTTAAAAAAAAAAAGAGGGGAGGAGTAAGAAACTGAACGTTCTGAACTTGAAGAAATTTATGTGAATGTACATAGAAAATTTCGCTCTATTTTTTAAATGTTTAGATTTTTTATTGTAAAATATTCCAAACCTAGAAAATACTCCACCTCCATGTCTCTTGTTTCTTGCTCCCTAGGGATAACTACTATCCTGAGGCTAGTATATTTCTTTCTTTAAACTTTATTTCAACTTCAAAAAATAAAATAACAGACAAAAAGTAGCTTAACAAATTATAGCATTATTTTTTAAAAATCCTGCCCAGGCACATTTATCTTATTTAGTCCTAAAAACAAAAACAAACTCAGTTGTTTCTCCAGTGTCCCAAAAGATGAATAAATAAGCACAGATTGGTTAAATGACATGACCAAGGTCTCCTTGTTATTGAAGAAGAAAAAAAAAAAAGGTTTGATTCTGTTCACATCTCATTAAACTAAATCCCATACTCTTTTTTTTTTTTTTTTTTTTAACCTATAGCATTGATATAATACCTGTTAGAGGTTCCCTTTTACGAGGTTTGCAACGATTAACAGGTCATAAGACTGTGAATCAAAACCCTCGTGACATAAATTGAAGAAAGGCAGCCTCCAGCCATAACCCACTTGACTGATTGAGCAAGCCATCCCTTACAAGGCAGCCCATCCCCTTCCAAGAATAAACAAAATGGAACAGATAAGGTTCCTCACCCGCTCTATGCCCAAGCACCACCAACCTCCTAGACCACTTCTCCCTAGCCATTTGGCTCCAGGCTGTACTCAGTTTCCCCGCCTATTGATGTACTGTATAAAGCCATATCCACCACCCTTCCATGGGTGGGCTGAAGTCTCTCTTCAGACCCCCTCCATTGGGAGAACTTCCCAATAAACTTTCTGCCTGCAATCCTCAGTCTCTGTGTCCCAGTGAGCGCCATTTTTCTCTAACAATACCTTTTTTGCCTTTGCTACAAAAATACTACATTACTGTTGATTACAGTCTATAAGTTATATTCATTGTATTTTTCCCAAGTATCACCATTTTCTTATGGTGTATTTCTATTTTAACTACATATATATATGTTTATCCACACATAAATATAATATTTTATTATATCTTGTCATTATTTAACATTATACTAGATGTCCTAGCCAAAAAAGACAATAAGATAAATAAAAGGCATAAAAGTAGAAAAGGACAAAAAATATTTTCATTATTCATTGATGATACAATTATCTAAATTTAAAAATCTAAGAAAATATATGAACTATTAGTACCAATAAGAGAGATCAAGTGTGTGATTTAGATTTCCAACTGCAAGTTTAGAAGACCCACCTGAAAATAGCTTAAACATATTCATTATATGCCATAACAGGAAGTCCAAAACTTCCAAAAGCAGCTTTGGGGTTAATTTACCAGTATTGTGTTTTTTTATCAGTGCTTTGGATTCTTTATGTTTATTTGTTCTTTTTATAATCCATTAACTTCTGCTTTTACCTTTATTAATTCCTTTCTTCTGCTTCCTTTGGTTTGTGTTGTTGTTCCTTTTCTACAATTTTTAGTTAAATTAAGTAAAATTTACATAGGGTAAATGCACAAATCTTAAGTGCACAGCTCAATGAGTATTTACCTATGTGTATACCTGTATTTCCTTCACTCAGATTAACATACAGAGCATGTCCATTACCCCAGAAGTTCCCTTGTGCCCCTTTCCAGACAGTGTCTGCTCTCCAAAGAAACCACCAATCTGGTTTCTGTCATCACATATTAGTTTTGCTAGGTTTTGAACCTCATCTAATTGGAATCATTCAGTATGTACTCCCTTTGTGGCTGACTTCTTTCACTCACGAGATTCATCCACATGTATGTGTCAGAATTTGTTTTCTTTATTGCCGTGTAGTATTCCATTGTATTTTTATACCATAATTTGTTGATCTGTTCTGTTGATGACCATATGAATCATTTCTAATTCACTTGTGATCATTTTTTGTTATTTATTAATATGAATATTTAAGCTTTGAATTTTCTTCTGAGCACTGCTTTCACTCTGTCCCATGGATTCTGATATGTAGTATTGTTCTAATCCTTATTTTCTGTATATTCTGCAACATTGGTTTTGAAATTCCCTTTGACTCGGGAGTTATGAGAGTTATCAAATTTTCATTAGGTAGAATCTTTTTGTTTGTTTTCTGTTTTTTTGGTAAATTCCTAGCTTTATGCCCTGAGTTTGGGAGATGTTGTGTGTACTATTTAAACTGTTATTACTTGACAGAAATTTTATTTTGCACCTAGTATAGGTTCAATCTTTGTGAATTATCCCTGGATGTTTAAAAAGAAGGTGTAGTTTCTGTTTTTAGAATATCAAGTTTTATCTACCCTACTAATTAATACGATTTAGATCTTCTCTGTCTTTAAGGCTCCTTACTGTCTCTGTTTTTGCTTGTGTATCCTGTGGTCTATTATTTTAATTAATATTCCTATTGATGTTATATTATTTGGTGCACAGATATTCACAGCTTTGTAACATCATTGTGAATTGCATTCTTCACCATTATAAATGACTATTTCTATAGTCTCTATATTATATATATAAGTATATTATTAGATCAGTTTTAGGTTTACAGAAAAATCATGCAGAAATTACAGAGTTCCCATATAACTTTTTTTTTTTTAAGGAGGTACTAGGGGTTGAACCCAGGGCCTCATACATAGCTCAATCACTGAGCTACAGCCACTCCCCAATGAGAGTTAGCTTTTTCATTTGTTTGTTTTTTTAGGGGGTACTGGGGATCAAACCTGGGACCTCGTACATGGGAAGCAAACGCTCAACCACTAGAGCTACATCTGCTCCCCCCCAATATATTTTTTGTGTGTATATACCTAAGAAGTGGGATTACCAGGTCATATGGTAATTCTTTACTTAACTTTCTGAGGAACTGCCATTTTACATTCGTACCAACACTGAATGAGTGTTCCTATTTCTCCCACATCTTCTCCAATACTAGCTATTTTCCATTTTTTAAATTTGTATCCATTCTAGTGGGTGTGGAGTGGTATCTCATTGCAGTTTTGGTTTGCATTTCCCTAATGGCTAATGATGTTGAGCATCTTTTCATGTGTTGTTGTTTTTTTTTTTTTTTTTTTTCCTTCATTTGTATATCTTCTTTGGAGCAATGTCTATTCAAGTTTTTTGCCCATTTTTAAATTGAGTTGTTTGTCTTTTTGTTGTTGAGTTGTAGGGGCTCTTTATATATTCTGGATATTAAACTCTTATTGAATATGTGGTTTCCAAATATTTTTTCCCATTCTCTAGGTTGTCTTCTTGCTTTCATGATAAAGTCCTTTGATGCACAAAAGTTTTTAATGTTGATGAAGTCCCATTTATATACTTTTTTCATTTGTTGCTCTTGCTACTGGTGTAAAGTCTAAGAAACCGTTGCTTAACACAAGGTCCTGAAGCTGTTTCCCTGTTTTCTTCTAGGAGTTTTATCGTTTTGGCTCTTATACTTAAGTCTTTGATCCATTTTCAGTTAATTTTTGTTTATGGTGCAAAGTAAGGGTCCAACTTCTTGCTTTTGCATGTATCTAGTTGTTCCAGCATCATTTGTCAAAGACTATTCTTTCTCTATTGAATGGTTTTGGCACTCTTGTCAAAAAACAGTAGGCTATAGATGTATTGGTTTCTTTCTGGACTCTCAATTCTATTCCATAGGTCTATATGTCTATCCTTGTGCCAGCACCATACTGTCTTGATTGCTGTTGTTTTGCTGTAAGTTTTGAAATCAGGGAGTCCTACTTTTTTCTTCTTTTTCAGATTTGTTTTGGCTTTTCTGGGTCCTTTGCAATTCCATGTGAATTTTAGAGTCAGTGTGTCAATTACTACAAAGAAATCAGTTGGGATTCTGTTAGGGATTGTGTTGAATTGTAGGTCAATTTGGAGAGTATTGTCAATGTAATGATGTTAAGTCCCATGTACAGGGGATCTTTTCCCATTTATTTAGATTTTCTTTAATTTCTTTCAATGATATTTTGTAGCTTTCAAAGTATATTTTACTTTTTTTTTTTTTTTGGTCAAAGTATTCCTAACTATTTTATTCTTTTTGATGCTATTGTGAATGAAGGTGTTTTCTTAATTTCATTTTGGTATTGTCTAATGCATGTGTAAAGAGTAACAATTGAGTTTTTTATATTGATCTTGTATCCTGCAACCTTGCTGCACTTGAATTACATCTTGACATTTTTTTTTTATTCCATTATTTTGGTTTCCTTCTTTAGGGAACACATTATGCAAATATTGGATCTCTTTTGTCTTTCTTCCATAGCTATCATTTTCTCTCTAATCCTTTTAAACTCTTTGTTTCCATTTCATTTTTCTCACTCTTCTCAATCCTTTCCTTTATGTCCTTCAATGTATTTTTGGAAGTGTCTACTCCTTTGTGATGCTTGCTTTTTTGCCTTCACTTCTTTGATGGTTTTATTTTACTCCACTTTTTTTGCCACAGTCTTCCAGTTCACATTTCATTTCTTTCTAATATTTTACCAACTCTTCCCTGAGCTTTTCATCTCTGCTTTGTGCTATTTTCTTACAGATGCAACTGAATTATCAAAATTTCCTTCATATTTATTTATTTTAAGTTTTTACAGAAAATTGCAATTATAATTCAAAGAACTTTATTTCCTGATCCATTGAGAGTAAATTGCTAATGTGATGGCCCATCAAAATTAGGATATTAACACTGATATATTACCATCAGTTAATCCTTAGACCCCATTCAAATTTCACCAATTATTCCAATTATGTCCTTCATAGCAAAAGGATCCAGTTCAGAATCATGTGTTGCTTTTAGTTGTCATGTCTTATTATTCTCCTTCAAGCTGAAACAATCCCTCAGACTTTCTTTGACTTTCATAGCATTGACTTTTTAAAGATTATAGATCAGTTATTGTAGGATGTCTTTCAGTTTGGGCTTGTTTCATATTTTCTCATAATTAGATTCAGTTAATGCATCTATGACAAGAATATCTTAATGTGATGCTGTTTTCTTCTTAGTGCATCCCAACAAGCAGGAAAAGATTTCAATTTGTCCCATTACTAATTATGTTTACTTTGATCACTGGATTAAGGTGTTGTATGCCAGGCTTCTCCACTATAAAGTTAACCTTTTTCCTAGTATAATTAATAATATTTTGTGAGAAGGTGCTTTTAGATTATGTAGCTACCCATTCTTTGTTACACTTACAAGTTATTATTTTTTTTAATCACTTTGGACTCTTGGTTTCCTATTCAATGTTTTATGATTTGTTACTAATCTTTTTTTTTTTTAATGCTCAGATTGCCCTTGATTTGGCCAGTAGGAGCCTCTGCAAGCTGTCTCCTGTGTCCTTTGATATATCCCATCAGTCTTGGAGCACTTCCTTACTTTTGGCACAAGATATTGCAGGCTCATTTTGTTCTTTTCCTGTCCCAGCCCCTCGTTTCAATCATTTTTCCAAGAAGCACTAGTTCCTTTTAGTGGAAAATTGTATTTAGAGATCAAGATCTAGACACTAGATGTGCTTTTTGCTATAGGGTGTCTCTGATCTCAAACTCTTCCAGTGTGTGTGTATGGGGAACTCTTCCAGTGGGCAGAGCTTTGGAATGTGTGTGTGTATGTCTGTACACATGCAGATATTTATATCTTTATTTCTATGTCTATCTATACTGAAAACTATGAATTCACACTGATCCCTCCAATTCTATCCAACACCACAGGATTCATTGTTTTTTTATTTCCATATTTGTAACCCCTTCTCCAACAGTGAGAAACCTCATTCCCATTCTCCTTATTTACTTATTTTATCAATCCCCCTGTTTGCACCAATCTTCCATCTCTGTAGCCACCTGTTCATTTGGGCAAATACCTTCTCCACCCCACCCAGGCTCCACCACCCTACACTGCCCCCCATCATGGTTACCTGCTTCATCATATCAGCATCCCTCACACCACACCAAATTGTGCCCCCCACCATGTGAACTCTTCCTTACCCTTCTAGAGCTTTTTTTAAAAAGGAGGTACCAGGGAATGAATCCAGGATCTTGTACATGGGAAGCAGGTACTCAGCCACTAAGCTACATCTGCTCCCCAATGAGAGCTGCTTTTCATTTGTTTGTTTTTAGGAGGTACTGGGGATTGAACCTGGGACCTCATAAATGGGAAGCAGGCACTCAACCACCTGAGCTACCTCTGCTCCCCCCTTCTAGGGCTTTGACATCCTATGTCATTACCACTCCACTGTGAGGATGCCCTATTCATCTCACTAGGCTCCCACACCCTGTGCTATCCTCCCCCCTCCACACACACACATTGGCCTCCTCCTTACCCAGTTCAGGCTCTGACTCCCTGAGTTGGTTTGCCTCCACATGTGTATGCTCTCTTCAGCTTTTAAGTAATTTGTGGCAAAATGTTCACCACGAGTTTCATTTGGTTCTCAGCAGTATTTTTCTGGTGAATGTTCTTTTCCTCTTCTTCTTCTTCTTTTTTTTTTTTCCTTGCCCTGAAGCATGTTTGTACAGATCCTATTCTGGCTTTTTATTGATAACTAATTTCTGAACTAGGTGAGTTATTCCTGGACCAGCTATTTGCAAACAAGATATAAAGGGAAGAGGACAAGGCTGAGTTCTAGGTTAACAGGAATTTCCTTTATAATTCAGGTTGCCTATAAGAGCTCTCTTTAAGAGCTTCTACTTTTCCCAGCCTCAAAGACTGACAGCTGTAGGGCTGTTCATAATGTAGCCACTGTCACAGAAGTTACAAGGTTTTTCATGTGGATATTAAACAGAGGTGGGTGGAGTGGTCACCATCCCCATAGTAAGCATACACAAGGGCCTAATCCATAAACAAGGGTAAGGTCAATCTAGAATTACCATCACAAAGGTAAGCATACACAAGGGTGAATTTAAGTCTACAGTAACTATAAACAGGGGTGAGACCACTCTAGCTAGCTTCAGTAATCTCAGATATTAACCTTTTGCCATTTTATAATATAAAAGTCTCCTTGCTTCCACCCTTCCTGTGCCGTCAGCACTGCCTCCATTATCACCAAGTGCCCCTCTCTCTTGGATAGTTTGAGATTAAAATTCCTGTTCTCTGACTTTCTTTTCCTAACCTGAAGCAGATTATCCTGTTTAACTCATTCTTTCTTCAGGTTTGCAAATCCAGCTTTTACCAGAGAGTTCCTTAAGGTGGCCTGTATTCATCTTATCCATTGTATAGGGATTTTTTTTTACTGTAACTCTCCTTGGTAACCTTATTTCCAAGTTCTGAGAAACCTCCTGGTTGCCTTTCTTCTGTTGTAAATAAGTAAATTTGAATAACTGAATTGTTGGTGATCAAATGGAGATAGTTGGGAATCCAGATTTTACAACTGTTCTGACCTTGGGAACACATGAGGCTCTGTGGCACACTGATTTTTCTTGGTAGTACAATGTGTAGTTCAGACCTGCAGTAACACAGGATCTAGGTTCTAGGCTTATGTCACATAAAAGAATTTAAGTACACGCCATAGGGTAGGCAAGGGAGTAAAGAGTTTATTAAGAAAAAAAAATAAGAAAGGTACATGGTCCATGCCAAGGCACGGACCAACCACAGGCCTACTGCAGGGTGAGTTGCATGGGTGGGGCCCTAGTCAGGGCTCTTTAAAGTCTGCTGTTTTGATTGGTTGCCCTACCTGTCATTTCTCTGGGGGCCAATGGTGAGGACTTTTGAGGATATCCGGGGCTTTCCCTCTCCTAAATGAGGTTCTCATGGTCAGGATCTTGCAGGGTCTTTCTGGCAGCCTTCTTCTCAGGAGGTTTCCGGGTGGGGTCTCACGGCCATGTGGTCTGTTAGCCATGTTGTCTGCTGGGCCAGCCGCCTTCCCCTTTTCACTATATTAACCTGCCTCAACTGTGATAGGATATTCTTCTAGATCTGTGACCACAGAGGATGTGCTTCTTGTGATTTAATTTTTCAGTTTGCAATAGCTTTCACAGCAGAAATTTATTGACCATTTATTGAAGTTGTATTCAATGTATTCCCTGGAGAGAGTGCCTCAAAATGCTGTGCTGTCTGGGGAAGTTAAGCAGAGGCCAAGAAAAGCTGTGCCAAGCAGGTGACCAGCTTTCACTACCACTCAGTGAAATGCCTGGCAAAGTCTGCTCCTCACCACTGTGAACGCTGGTCTCTGTTATGAAATTATGTAGAAATGTTGCAACAAGTGACAAAGGTTAAGAGAAAGCGGCCCACAAACTCCATCTCATAGCTTTCAAATACAATAACAACTTCCTTTTTTATTAAAAAAAAAAAAAAGGTCCGTTTCTTAAGAATCCTTATCAACTCACCCTTTTAGCTACCCATAAAAAGGCCTGGTCATAGACTAATTTCTAAATTTGTCTTCTGTCCCTCCAAATCTCTTTGCCTCCAGTCAACAAGCTTCAAACTCTTTTCAAAGTGTTACTGCTCAGGAAAATACCACTCCCAGTGTGGCTGCTGTGCCACTATTTTAGTGGCCTTTGCTTAGTTCTGGTTGTTCTGTTTTCTTAATTTAAGAATCAAGAAGCCTCTACTTCGAGTGGCCCTCAGCTCTTATGTCTTTCCTGGAGCCACTTTTACCTTCAGCTTCATCCATTGGAAAGATATGCTTGGGAGACTGTGAGGAACACCACCCACCCACCCAAGGCAAGGAGCAGAAGGTGTGTTTTAAAGTCAGGTGCATGAGTGAAGCCAGGTGACCCCTAGTTAATCACCTCTCCAAACAGGGACTGCTCCACAGCCAAGTGTGGGAGATGTTGGAGAAACCAGCTAAACACAGCCTAGTCTGTCGGAGATGTCTTAGAGCAAAGAACCTGACTGATTTTATAAGTCCCCTGTAAAAATCCATCCCATTGCCTTGTCACACCTTGTAACACCCTTCCTCCTGCCTGGACACACACACACACACACACACACACCTCTTAGTCTTATTGGGGTTCCAGAGCTTGACCTATCTTCATCATCCAAAAAAATACATATATATTTTGAGTTCTTACACTTTACAGAACAACTTACCAGGTTCTGGTTAAGAATTGAGGCCTTGCCTTCAGTGGACTTCCAGAGCAGCTGGGGAACGGGTGATTAGCAGTAAAAACATAGGCTATGTCCTATATGTGGGGCAGGCAGTAAGTTCTACATGGAGGCAACTTCTAGGGCTGGGGGTGCTGGAGAAAGCCTCTTGGAGGAGGTAAGAGAATGTGGCTAAAGATGAAAGGGAGGGAGTGAATCCCTGAGCACAGTCTTCAAAGGAGGGATCTTTGTAGACTGAGGCTTTTGGAGGAAGTGGCAACTTCCCGGAAGAGTAAAATCTCCCTATGCTTCTTAGAGAGGAAAGAAGCTTGAGTTTGGGCAGAAACCGAGCTTCTAATAGAAGCAGCAGAGCTGGGTTAAGAGAAAGGGGTCCACAAACTCCATTTCACAGCTTTCCTATACTGATGCGTCAGGCCCATGGGATGGTGCCCCACTTCATTCGTCTGCTTCTACACTTGCCAGGCCCTTTGCTGGGTGTTGGGGACACTGGGCCAACATGGACGCTGCATCAGTGTAGTGCCTGTTTCTCAAAGTTTAGACCAGAGGGTCTTAACAAGGGGTCTGTGAGCTTGAATTGAAATTCAAAAAAAAAAAACATTATTCTCGTGGGGACCTGTTGGCGTGGGTGTGATATATTTATTAAATAATACACAGTATACTGTGGACCTAGTAAGGGGTCTGTGGTTTTCACCCAACTGGCAAAGGGGTCCATGGAAACAAAAAAACGTTAAGAACCCCTGTGGTAGACCGTGCCCCTCCCCCAGCCTCAGCATTCTCAGAGGGGCTTGTTAATAATACAGACCCTTATCCCTCACCCCAGACCTAGATTTACTCTATCAGAATATCTGTACTGGGCCTAAGAATCTGCATTCTCAACAGCTCCCTGTATCCCTCCACCCCCATTCTTCCAAAGCTAAAGTATGAAATCTGGTGGCTATTACCTCTGCAGGCTACTTTCAGAGCATTTAGTCTGCTTGGATGCGACGCACAAACTGCTGCAGGTAGAGGTGGCGGAGGGGCTTTGCTGCTCGCAAACCCCGCCCGGACCCACCCGCTTCCTGCAGAGAGAGCAGAACAGCTCTGCCCCTCCGCGCTCGCCCCGCCCCGGCTGTCAGGGTCGAAGCAGCCCCGCCCCCAGACCGGCGCGTGCTGTAGAGCCCAGGCTCCGCCTCCCGCCCCTTACTCCGGACCCTGGACCCAGCAGCCACCGGAACGACCTAGTGCCTTGCAGACTCCATCGTCGACCCCAGAGGGAGTGAGCAACATGGCGGCGGCGGCGGCCCAGCCCGAGAACCTCTCCTTGGTGGTGCACGGAGCCGGGGACCTGCGCCTGGTAAAACGGGAAGAGGGGTGGGGAGCCTAGCCTGATCCTGCCCCACTCCCCGCTGAACCCGGCCCCTGAACCCGCTGCCCAGTCCCAGCCTCAGGCCAACCCCTCACCTTCCCAGCTATTTAGCGTGGGCGGTGTGATGGGGGTGGGGATGGGGGTGGGGGTGGGTGGTTACTAAGGGCAGGGATCTTGTTGCGTGCCTCCCAGAACCTAGCCTGTGTCCGGCACGTGGCAGGCGTCCAGGACATGTTGCAAATTTTTTGAAGCCTTCTCCCTCCTTTGCGAGGTGCACATGCATAGTCCTGCCTCTTGTCATTCCTTTCAGAAGAGATACCAAAGAGGCTGCCTGAATTAGGACCCGCCCTGAACTTCTCCCTGGCAAAGGCCATGCAGGGCAAAGAAGGGGGCCAAAGAATGGGACACCTAAAAGATGTGGAATGTGTATTAATCTCTCTTGCTCCGGTTTTCTTATATGAACACTGAGGCTGACAAAACCTCCTTTGCAATGTTATCATGATCATGAAAGTACCCAGCATTTAATAGGTGCTCAGAATTCCAGTTCCTTCCTCTTTTTCTTCTGGCCCAGGTGTCTATCTCCAGGACCCCTAGTGTTCCCCTTGCTTGCTTCTTGATAGCCTCCACTCTGTCTCTACAGCTCCTTTCCTCATCTTCCTTAGTCCACAGCTGGTTTACTTTCCAGCTGATTTTCTTTCTGATCCTGCTCCCCTGTCCCTTTTGGGGCATTTTGTATATGTCTATTCTGCCCCACATCCAGCTTTTTGCTCTCTGACTTGTGGGGCCAAAGTTCAGGGAGCTGCGGGGTCAGACCCCTGGCTCTTTTATGGCAGGGTTCCCATGCCTTGACAAGGTCCATTTCAGAAGGGCGTGGGATGGCTGTGGGTGTCTGGGGTGGGTGCTCCCTAACACCTCCTTCCCCCTCAGAATATGTGCTAGATTGGAAGAACTCAGAAGATTATCCAGATTAGCATTTCTTGGCTTTTTGGGGGGCCTTGGATCTCTTTGGGAATCTCTGGTCTCTCTCCCCACAGGATGCAAACAGCCTGAGATTGGCAGCAATTTCAGAAACTTCGTGGACTCCCTACGTAGACCTTAGAGGTCTGTGGACTCCAGACTAAGGACCTCTGCCCTGAGCCAACTCTCCATTTCCTCAGTTGAGGAGACAGTGCTGTGCCCAGGCAACAGGCTTGGATAGTTATCAGAGCCAAGTCACGAAATGAGAAGCTGAGACTCCCTCTCCAGTGCTCTTTCCACTCACCTCAGAGTCTCTGCCCAAGGTCCTGAATGAAAGGGACACTCTCAGTATTTACTACTACAAATGGCTCTTAACAGCTTACAGAGTGATTTTAAACTCAGTCCTTTATTCCACAAACATTTACTAAATGAGAGAGTGCCTGCCACTTGCCAGGTACTGGGCAAGGGATGGGCCCAGGCAGGAGGAGGACAAGCTCCTGGCCCCAGGCTGTTCTAAGAGACAGATGAAGTAAACAGTTCTGACAGAGTGGGAGGGCTTTGATGGAAGCTGATGGAGTAAAGGCCTCATGGGAAGAGATGCTTAGCCCGCCTGGGGTCGGGTTGGGCGATCAAGAAGAGGCCTCAGAGGAGAAAGATGTCTCTTGAGCTGATTCTTGAAGGATAGGTAGGAGTCATTCAGGCAAATGGAACAACTAGTGTAAAGATATGTGAAGTACCAGATTACAGGCCTTGTTTGCTGAGGGCCTGCCCCCATTTCCGCTCAGGGCCTGCTCCAGGCCATGCATCTAATAAGCAGCAAACTAAAATTACAACTCCAGGTTCAGTTCTGCCTTAACTCCTAAACTCATACTCTCCCACCACTCACCAGACTCTCTCTCTTTAGGCCGCTCTGTGGACAAAGGCTTGAAACTGACCTCAGCAACTTTACATTAGACTTTGCATTAGACCTTCAAACTGGATTAGGGGTTAGGGCTAGGGGTGTATCCTAAAGGCTCACCTTAGAAAAAGTATCCTAGAAAATATGATGGGCTAGAGAATTCATCCAGTGGTTGTGTATGAGGCCCTGGGTTCAACCCCTGGTACCTCCTTAAAAAAAAAAAAAAAAGGTTATATGGGAACTCTGTAATTTCTGCATGATTTTTCTGTAAACCTAAAACTGATCTAATAATATAGTTATATATATAATATAAAGACTATAGAAATAGTCATTTATAATGGTGAAGAATGCAATTCACAATGATGTTATAAATCATATACTGTGAATATCTGTACACCAAATAATATAACATCAATAGGAATATTAATTAAAATATAAGACCACAGGATACACAAGCAAAAACAGAGACAGTAAGGAGCCTTAAAGACATAGAAGATCTAAATCGTATTAATTAGTAGGGTAGATAAAACTTGGTATTCTAAAAACAAACTACACCTTCTTTTTAAACATCCAGGGATAATTTACAAAGATTGACCTTATATTAGCCAGTGGTTGTGGAGCTGGTACACTAATTAGATAAAAGGGGTCAGGGCAAATTCAGTACAACTCCCAGGATGGAGAGAATGAGAGGTGTTGGAGTCATTTACTAGACATAAAGAAGAGCAGATTAAAGTGATGAAATTAGCTTTAAACATTTGGATTTAAGATGTCTTTTAGGACAGTACATCAAGATGCCTTTGAGAAATTGTTTTGGGTATAGGCGTCTGGAGAGCAGAGATGATATCTGGGATGAAGGTGTAGATTAAAGAGTCATTTTCTTCCCTGCTGAACAGTACTGCCCACCCCTCACCCCCTGCCCTTGGGGGCATTTAGAAACTTGAAAAGGGGGATGGTTGTTACAGTGACTGAGGGGCGTGGTTGGCAAACTACTGTGCACAACACTGTCCTGCATAACAGAATTGTCCTGCCCAAAATAATGGCCTGTTGGGAAGTTGATTGAGTTTGCCTAAGCTGAGCCGAACATGCAGAGTGAGAAGGAAGAAGACCATTGCAGATATTTACCCCCAATAGCCCCACACTGGAGGGGAAGAGGCAGAAAGAGCTGGCACAGAGGAGAGTGACCAAGGAGGCCCACGCTGCTTCAGCGGCACTTCTGACCCAACACAGGTCCTCCTGGGCCCTCCCTCCGAGCACAGCCACCTCCCAGAGCCACCCTAGGGTGCCCTCCCAGTAGGGTATCTCTGCCCCTCCACCCCTTCCTTAAGACACATAGGCTTAAGTGGTTTGGCTTTCGGGTCAGTAGTTCCAGTTTTGAACCAAAGAATAGTCCTGGGGAAGCTTGACTGGTTCTCTTCTCTGTGGGAGACCCAAAATGAAATCCAGGATTTCTTAGGCCTAATAAATTAAGTCGATAGTTGCATTTGAAAAAAAGTAGGCCATACACTGTATGGGAATTACAAAAGAAATAAGCAAGAGTGTGTGTGTGGGGGGATTTGGAATGCTTTCTCTTTTCAAGAGAAGACCACAGGCATTGTTGGGTTCTGGACACATCAGAGCCCCTGTATTAGTCAGACAAAGGCGTGCTGATGCAAAATACCAGAAATCGGTTGGTTTTTATAAAGGGTGTTCATTCTGGGATAGAAGCTTACAGTTACCAGGCCATAAGGCAAAAGTTACTTCCCTCACCAAAGTCTATTGCCACGTGTTGGGGCAAGATGGCTGCCAACGTCTGCGAGGGTTCAGGCTTCTTGGGTTCCTCTCTTCCTGGGGCTCTGTTTCTCTTTGGGCTCAGCTGCTCTGCTCCTTTGTGTGCTTACTTCCCAGACTCCAGCTCAAGACTCCCAACTCTGTCCTTTGCCATGTCTTTTATCTGTGAGACCCCACCCACCACTGACATGGCCTACTGACATGGCCCAATCAAAGCCCTACTCATAATTTAATCAAGTAAAAATGAAACCTCAGACAGACCAGTTTACAAACATAATCCAATATCTATTTTTGGAATTCATAAGCAATATCAAGCCGCTACAGCCCCATATTAAAAACCCTTCCGCTCCTGTCAAGGTGGGGAACTGAGGCCCAGCAGGCTGTGGCCCATTTGAGCAGAGTGAGGCTGGGTCCACTACTAATGGTTTGTGCCCCAAGAACTCAGGAGAGGGGAGTTGTTTGGGGAAAGGCCCATTCCTAGAATCAGAGACAGGAGGCAAGAGCCCAGCCCCTCGAGTGCTGCCTTCCTGCTGCGGGCAAGGCCAGGGAACCAGCCAGCACAGTGGTTCTGTGGAAAAATGCTACCCAGGCAGGGCTTGGGCCACTGGAAGCTTGTGACCACTTGGCAAATAGGAAACCAGAGTCCCAGCCTCCTTCCTGCCCATGGAGAAGGCAGAATTTTCTTCTTTCTTGATTCTGTGGCTGCAGGAAAGGAGATATTAAACTCCTTCATTGTGGCCAGAGCAAGGAGGGAGCCTGGTGGGCTCTGGGGCATTTATAAGTTGAGTGATAAGTCAGAGAGCCAGAATTTATATACTGAGAGACTGGTGCATTTTTCTTTGTTTGCTTTAGTTTTTGTTGTTTATTTGAGCAGTTATAATAAGTTTACAGAAAAATCATGCAGAAAGTAGAGAGTTCCCCATTTTCCCTATTAGCATTTTGTATTAGGTTGGTACCTTTGCTACAATTGATGAACCAATATTATAATTATATTAACTAAAATTCATAGTTTACACCAGAGTTCACTTCTTGTGTTGTACAGTTCTGTGGGTATTTTTATTATTATTATTATTGTGGTAAAAATATATATAGCATTGGCATATGGGAGTCCCTATAATTTTTTTGTAACATTTATGTAATCTAACTATCTTTAAAAAAAAAAAAAAAATTATTATAAACTGAAAAAAAATATATAGCATAATGGTAGTACTCTTTTATAATGAGGGAAAAAAATCTCAGAGCTTAAGGATTTTCATTTTGTTCTCCCATTATAAATAATATATGGGATGTCAAGGGAGCAAGGGGAGAAAGTGACCATGCTATTGCATAAAGAAGCAAACAACCTGTCAACAAACACCATCAGCTCACTGGGGTCCTCTCTAAATAGAAACATTAATAAGGTTGCAAGTTGGGGGTGCGGTGAGGTGGGATGGGGGGTTGCAGGTTTAGTTGGTCCCAGCTCTACTGCTTACTGGCTCTATGACAACAAATTATAGTCTCTTTATACATCAATTCCCCATCTGTAAAATGGGGGTTATAGTGGTATTCACTTTTTGTTTGTGTGAGAATTAGATGAGCTAGTACGTATAAACAACCCAGCCCAGTATTCAGCTCACAGTTAATGGTGCGTGCTAACGAGTTAAGCAGGAAGCCAGAGTCCAGGGAGAATCGAACACTTAAGCCATCTCAGCATAAAAAGAAAGGGATAAAGGCTAAGACCTTCAAAGTATGGGCAATTTTTAACTGATTTATTTTAATGTGGGCCCAGCATTCCTTGAGATGACCATGGGACTGGGAGGGTGGGTCCTTGCCTCAGGGTCTCAGCAGGTCTCAGGGTCCTACTGAGTTGGGCATGCAATGACCTCTTTCTATTTTTCCTTTTAAAAAATTTTTGTAAAGCAAAATTCCAATCATACGTAAAATTTTAAAAAGAAAAAAATTGCATGAGAGGGAATTTAAGAATGAGGAGAAATATGCATACATATATACAGTATTGGCATCCAATTTGTAAATCTTAATATGGCTGTTAAAGCTGTCAATTTTTCCAAACCCAGATTTACACCAAGAACATTAATTATTGGGGAAAATAGATTCAAATTTTGTGTAGTGATATTCAGCCCAAAATTTAAGTAAAACAACACAGATGTTCACTTACATGGACCTGAACACAGTGAGCACTTAATCAATATTACTAACAGACTAGAACATCCAAGAAAGCTTAGTGATGTCATATTTTCATTTAAAATAAGGAAGCATCTAGTAAGTCATGTATGGTTATGTTTGGATATTTTGAATTCGGAGGAAATTGTTTTAAAAAATTATGTGTGTATGTGTGTATGTGTGTATACACACACAAAACCTCCTGAGACTTAAATAGCCCTTTAATCATCCTGTATGGATTCAATGCTGGGGGCCAGAGAAGCTCAGAGAAGAGGAAGGGGTCACCCAGCCTGGTGAGGACAGGGAAAGTTTCTTGTAGGAGGTGATTGCCTCACTCTGTTTACAATTCTGAAGTGTCTGTTAAGAAAAACAGTCACATATTGGAATCCCCACCTGGATATCCCCAGACAAACCCAAATCTAAGTTCCTACAGGAATGCTGGCACTGTCTGCCCAGTCCCAGGGACAAGAATTAGGAAGTCATCCTGGATGGCCCCATTCCCCTCACTTCCCACTTCAGTATGAGATCTGAAAGAAAGGGAGTAACCAGTGAAGACGTTTCCCACCTCCTCAGGTGACCAAGTTCAGGGTGAGTTTGGAATTGAGGGAGGCTTTCCAAGAAGTGGAAGGCTTGTTGGAGAGAGGTAGACCATTGTGGCTATGTGAGGTTTAGGGTTTTCGAGGGCTACTGGGGATTTAGACAAGGTTTGCATATTAAAAAGATTCCTGTCAGTAGAAAAAGGCTGAATGGGGCTGGGATGGAGCTGCTCATTAGACTTTGGGAGATGGTCCAACTCTTCTACTTTGACCCTGAGTTCATCACAACCAACACGGCTAGAACAAAGCCTCTTATGACAAAATTGCCAATTGGGAAATCTTTGGATTTTCCTCCCACCCCCAAAACACCTTGCACGTCCCCAGTGGAAGGGAAAAAGTGGGAGGGGACCATAATTGGTCTCCTACTTCTTTAGTGTGGAGGGCAGCTGACCAGCAGGTTCACTGGAGACCTGGCAGGTGGGAGGGAGCAGGTAGTGAAGGCAAGCTGCTGGGGACCTGGGGTGAGACCACCCACCTTCTCTGAGCCCTATCTGCTGTCCCCACTCTAAGGAAGGGGGCAGATTTTATACTCTGCCAGAACTGGCAGTATCAAGCCCAATAGCTGGAATCCTACTTCACTTTCTTCCAAATTCCAGCCTTTGAAGGAGCAGTAACTACTCTCAATATTGGCATGAAAAACAATGGAGATACAACTTTTCGCCCTAACTAAAACACTTTCCTCTTTTCAAAAGGACAAGGTTGTCCTGAGCATAAGGTGAGCTAATTATGGGGGAAAGACTTTTATTTTATTTCTTTTAAAATCAGAGCTAACTTATGAGTTGAGTATTCTTTTACAATTATTATTATCCAGAGGGGGAAATTGAGGGCACAAAGAGGTTATGTAACTAGTGTGAGGCCACAGAGTGGTGGGGGAACCTGGGTTTGCACCTGGAGAGGTGGATTCTAGGGTCTGAAATCATGTGCTCAGTTGAGTCAGGTGGATGTAGAGGAAAGGGGACAATTAGGATATATTTAGGCTAATTTGAGAAAAATACGTAGGGTAAGAGAGGCACCTGAAATGATTCCATGTTCCCACAGGGTTCTTCCAGAAGTACTTGGGACTTATGGTAGTGGGGTGGGACTGAAGGGAATAGAAGGGATGTATGTGATATTTCTGACTACAAAGGAAAAATGCTGGAAAACTGACATTGCTGCAAGAACAGGTACCCAACTTCTCTTTACCCTGGTGTTAACCATCACTCACAGAAGACAAATCTTTTTTTTTGGAAAATCTTGAATGTGTCTGAGATCACAAAACCTTGGGAATGAAGAAAGGGAATGTAGGGACAAAAGTGAAAGGTCAGGATCTAAGCTCTAAAGTAGCTAAGAAACCCTGATAGATGAGAAATAGGATAAATGGGAGAATAACACCACCGAAATTTGAGACAGAAAAGGGGATTAAGTAAACAGAGAATTTTAGTCAACATCATACCAAGGAACCACAAATACAAAGCAAGGTTTTTTATTAGCCATGCTGTGATAACATTCTAAAACACTGTGGGCTCCACAGAGCCCTTCTTAGGACAACATTTACAAACTTCTAGACTGATCTTAACACGTTCTTGTAACCAGGCAGCAGGTTGCTGCAGAGAAAGGACGCAGGAGCCCAGCCTCAGTGGGCGTGGTTAAAGTCCAGCCAGAAAGAGATCAGAAAAGGAAGGTTGGCATGCAGGGAGAGGTATTTCATTTTGCCATCTCTATAAGGGGTTTTCTGCTGCAAAGGAAAAACCAGGCTGTTGGCACAGCACCCTCTGGTGTCTGGGAGAGTCACTGCAGCTTTGCCTGCGTGGTAAAGGCAAAGACGGTCAGCTCAGTTAACAAATATTTACAGTAGTAATCTGTAGTGACCCAAGGCCTACTTGGTATGCCTGACTGTTGCTTTGAGCTAGAATTAGAAATGGGTGTTCAGGCCTGGCCTGGTTGGAGGCAAGGATATGAAGAGAATACTGTGATGTTGTCTCCCAGTGCTTTGGGAAGTTGATAGTAATAAGTAACATTTGTCTGGTGCTTGTAGTGTAGTTGAAGTCTTTAGATGCTGTCAGGCTGCCTATAAAAGCATCTGGGAGAGGTTTTCTGAAAAGAGCTCTGCATTGGGCCCCACTCCTACTTGGTTGACAACTCTTTGCATCATCCTTGAAGGAGAAAAGGCATGTTCCTCCTGAAGGGCTGTGGGAGTGGAGGGCAGGAGCAGTGGAAGCAGGTTTGGGAGTAAGACACGCCTGGGTTTAGCCCTGGTTCATCCACTCTCCGGTGGTGTGAGCTTGACCAAGTTATTTAATCTCCCAGACTCAGGTTTCTCATCTGCAAACTGAGCTGTGGGTGAGAAACACATGCCATGATGTGTCTAAAGCCCCACACACTGGCTGGCACAGAGCGGGAGCTGTGAGCATTTCCCATCCCTTCTCCCTTTTCTTCTCTGTTATCTTCAAAGACTTAGTAAAGGAAACACCTGGACTTGGCCACTCAGTATCCTTTCTCCTTGTCACCAGGAATTTCCTAGCCAATTGGCAGTAGAAAAAAAAAAGCTTACTAAATGAATAATCATGGTATCAATAATAATAATAATTTCTGTGAATACCAGAATAGCTCAGATTGCTTTTTTAAGCTTTGAGAATGTTCCCAAGGAGCCTCTAAAACTCAAGGGACATTTTGTGATAGGACCAGATATCCAGTCTGTGCACTGACGTAAAGGGAAAAGGCAGCCAACACAGCTGCTTTCTCCAACCTGTCTAGAGTGAAAAGTCCTTGCATGAAACTACCAGAAACACCCTCATCCTTTCCCTGTAGGAGTTTGCCAGACCAAACAAATCTATTGAAGAAAGTGCTTTCCCAGAAAGGAAGGATCCAATGTAGAAGGCAGAGCTAGAGACTCAGAAACAGCCCAAAGATCCTTCCTTCTTGGTTGTTGAGTGATGCAGGGGAAGACAGGTCCAGAGTGAGTGAGTGAAGCCTGGGGATGCTTGTAGCCTAGTTCTTTTTCAGTCTTGGGCAAGTCGTACTAGCAGGTGGGGCAAGGTCAGCAATTAGTGTCAGCTTTTCCTGGGCCTGAACTTCTTACCCTGGGATTGGGACTTTGGGCTTGTGGGGCAGTTGGCATTTTTCCGGGGAGAGAACCCAGCTTTGGAATTTTATCCCACCGTGTGGCACACCACCCAGTGATAGTGAGTGTGGTCCACTGTACACTTATGAGTGTGTTGTATAGGCCTTTGTTTGGGTCAGTTACTCTGGTTGTTCAGAAAAGTGTTGAAGAGCTGAGCATGCTTTTCCAGCATGCCGTTCAGTGTACCCCCTCAGGCATATGCCCAGCAGTTGTGTTTTCTGAGCCTGTGTTAATTCTAAGAAGAAATATTTCAATGAAACTCCACTTTAGTTTAAAAATAATTGAAGATGTTCATAACACAATAATTATGCATGTTAAATGGTGTTTTCAATTTTGTTTTCCTCAGGAGAACTACCCCATCCCTGAACCAGGCCCAAATGGTAGGTCCTTGGGAAACTCAACTTATATTTTATTGATTTCCTGTTTATCCTGGAGACATGTGTATTGTTTCCTTATCCTTCTTTTCCTACTGTTCATTATTACCTCTGCCTCCATTAGAAACACTGCTTTTGTTAGGTTGAGAACCTAGCCCGTTGTCCACAGCATGAGTGAGGGTACAGGGTAGAAGCAGTTAACTTGGCTGCTACATGAAAAAAACTTTTTAAGTCATAGAACCAAAAAGTTACCATATCAGAATGCTGACTTGTCCCAAAGAGTTTTTGACATAAAATGCCCTTCAATCTATAGACCAAAGGCCAGAATTGTTCCTTTTTGACCTAATGACTTTTAGAGTACTCTGTCCACCAAAAAATGTTCTTTGGGTTGCCAAATCATGTCCGTTCTGCAAACTCTGAAACAAAGTGAGTCTACAGAATTTAATCTTTTAAATGGAAAAGAGGACAATCACACCAGCCCTACTCCCTTCCCCAAGAAGGCCAGTCACCAAGGAATGGGCAACCCCGGGACAGACTGTCTGCTGGGACTGGGAGGGGCTGCATGGAGCTGCCATGCTGCCCTCATCAATCAGCCACAGAGAGTGGGTGAGCACACTGGGGCAGGGTTCCTGACACCTTTGCTCTACCCCTACTGGGCCTCTCCATGGGCGAGCCCACTGGGCCAAGCTGACATGCAATGTGTCCTGGGGTGGTGTCGGGACTTGGGGAGGTCATGCTTCCCTGTTGGCTGGGGCAGCTCCCTGCTGATGGCCCTGGAGCCCTACTTCTTCATAATCTGCAGGACCCTGAAGTGAGGCTTGGGGCAAGGGGCACAGTGTCCATAGGCAGCTCAGCTGCCACCTCCACAGCCAGCCACTCAGGTCACCTCTCTGTCCTTGATGAGTTAGGGTGCCCCACCCACCCCCCCACACACACACCTCACCCTCATCTCAGAGCCTAAACTTCTGCGTGAACATTGGATTGAAGTCAGCTTTCCTGGTGACTCCAGAGTTTTGCTACTCAAAGGTCATTTGGGCCATTAAGTTGTTGATTTTTAGTGATAAGACTACAGAAAATAGCTGTTTCTATCAGTAGTTAGTAAGTAATGTATATTTAGGGTTTAAGCATTTTCACCAAGATATAATATTCAGAGAACTGAGGCACCTGTGTCCTGAAAGTCTGTGTTAATTCCAGAGATGAACAAACAAGGGCTTGGGCTCCAAGTACTGGGCTATGGCTTCTCTCTGAAATAATATTCTGCTCTCACGCTCTTGTCTCTTGCTATCTTGAATTGGAAGGAAATGAGATGGTAAATATCAGATGCAACCTAGCAAGTCAAATCTAATTTCTTTCTTCAAAATGATCAGTTCAAGAGACCAAAGCCGGGTATAGTTTTCCTAACTTAAATGACTTTTCCCTACCTTTGATCTCAGAATTCACCCTGTCAGGTGAATATAAGAACAGGACAAATATAAGAATGTTCTCATGAACTATAACCAATGTACAATACTAATACAGGATATTAATAATCGGGTTGGGTTGGGGGAAAAATACAGCAAATATAAGATATGGGCTATAGTTAGTAATATTTTGACGATGCTATTTCATAGTTTGTAAGAAGTGTTTCACAACAATGCAAGGTGTTGGTGGTAGGGTGATGTATGGGAGCCCTGTATGCATGGTTTTTTTTTGGTAAGTTCACAACTTTTACTATACATTTATTGTTTATGTACGTTCATATATGAATGATATACTTCAATAAAATTTTATTTAAAAAAAATACCAAAGATGAAGAAAGTTCTATGGCACCATACCTGGTGACTAGCCCATGGCTTGTGGCAAGGGCAGTGTATAAGACATCTGAATGCCCAGAAGAGCTTTTGGGTCTTTTGACTTTCTAAGGCAGCACATTTTCTCAGGGAGATATTTGTAACGTGGTTATCTCAGTCACCCTGAGCCAGTAATCCTTTAGTACTTACTTCAGTAGCGTCATTTTTTTAAACTTGGAAAACTGACAACAGCAACACCAAATCTCGCTTTATTCAGGCCCGTGAAGGGGAAATGCCAGTTGAAATCATTGGACTGTTTAAATTAAAGCTGCACCTTTGTAGGGAACAACAGGCATGAAGAACTCAGCCTGAGAACTCTCCAAGTATTGCCAAACCTAGATTCTGCCAGACTCTCATGAATAGATTGAGTCAGTCATTTAGCATTTTAATTGTTCTCTTAAGTGGTTGATACATTTCTTCCTACTAACAACATCTTGTTTACTGTGGAGTTAATTTGCTGAAGGAAACTTTTTTGTCTTGTGAGACTTAACTGTGGTTGCCCTTTAGCTTGTTTTCTAAATTTGCACTAGGCCTTCGAAACTACATCTCCTCCTGACCAGAGGGGAGTGGCTGGGGCTCCTTGGGAGTGCCAGAGGGGTTGTCCCCTCCCTCATTTGTTTTCTCTTTCTCCTTTCTCTTATCAGAAGTGCTGCTCAAGATGCATTCAGTTGGAATCTGTGGCTCAGATGTCCACTACTGGCAGCATGGTCGAATCGGGGATTTTGTTGTGAAAAAGCCCATGGTACTGGGGCATGAAGCTTCAGGAACAGTTGTAAAAGTGGGATCGTTGGTAAAGCACCTAAAACCAGGTCAGCAAAATGCCTTCAGCTAACCATTTTTTTTTTATTCATTCAACTTAAATACTTGTGAGTGCTTTCTTTGGCAGGACCCTCTGCTAAGAGCTGGGGATACAAATGTAAATAAGACACTTTTGATCCCTACACACGTGAATTCCACCTTCCACAGGGGAAGACAGAGCTGAGACCGACAACTGCTTAGTCATAGTTGTGTAAAAGGGCAGTGAAGGCGCGTACAGTGTGTGATCTGTGTGTTTACCAGACACCTGGCTTGTCTAAGGACAACACCTGAAGCCAAGTAAAGGGGTGGGGAAAATGTTCCAGGTACAGAAACTTCCAGCTGCCTCCACACGCTAAGTCCTTGGATGCAATTTTTTATTCTTACTGGATGGTTAGGAAACCACCAATATTTTTCCTAGGTTTGCTGAATTCATTCTCCCAGAGGGACGAATTCTGAGATGTGGCAGAATGTGTTGTTCTCTGACACCGTGAGTTAAATCCACACTGCTTGGCACAGCTGGCTGTTGCCTTAGCCTTTGCTAAGCCTTTACTGATGAGGCCACTGCATAGCCTGGAGATGATGTTAGATTATTTGGGGAAAGGCCTTAAAAATGGTAGGGGTTTGGCAAGAGGTGTCGTCCTGTGTTAGTTATAAGGCTTTCTGAGCTCAGCCACGTGGCGAGGGATAGACCAGCTCTGAAGATGCTAGATGTATGTTTTGTTTAGGAATGTGAAGTCAGGACCTCCAGTCATCATTAGTGGAAGTCAAGAAAGCCCTTGTGATTTTGCAGGGTTCTCCCAAAGTGGAAGGTTCATAGCTTCCAACAGCCATGGATGATTGGCTTTTACCTGTGAGAAGAGGTCTGAACCAGGACAGCAGGGTTCTCTAAATTTAAGTTAGAACAGGTGCTTAGTCTGTGTCTACAGTGGGTCCAGCCTTGTGCTGGCTCTTGGAGGGATATAAAAAATGAGAAAGGGGAGCTGGTTAGCTCACTGCTTGAGCTCCAGCTTCCCACGTATGAGGTCCTGGGTTCAATCCCCAGCCCTGGTACCTCAAAAAAAAAAAAAAAGAGATGATATGATTTCTGGATACTTAGATGGAAACCCCTGACATCAGGTCATGCATAAACACGACGACTAGAGAACAGAACTATAGAGTACAATCAGGTGGGAAAGAAGACTCTCTAGGAGTTCAAGGAAGTACATTAATTGTGGGCAGAGGTGACTAAGGAAGGTTCCTGGAGGAGATAGGTCTTTGAGCTGGACATTTAAGAAGAAAAAGAAGAGGAAGAGGAAGAAGTCTAATATTTATCAGTTTACTCCTTGTTAAACACTTACACAAATTGTTATTTTATTTAATCTTGAAACAACTCTATGATAGAGGTGCTGTTACTATCCCCATTCACAGATGATGAAATTGAAGCTTGAGGATTTGCCAGGGAAGAGGAACAAAATAAGTAAAATTACAGAGACAGGAATAACATTATTTGGGTTGCTAATAAGTCTACGTGGCTCAGAGTAGAGGTTCTGTGTTGGGGAGTTAGTGGAGATAATAAAAATGCCTTAAAAAATCTGTATGAATTCTCTGTTAAAAAGCACTGTACACTGTACAGAAAATAATAAAATTTTTAAAAAGCACTGTATAACTGTGAATTATTCCAATGTTACATTATTATATGATAATACTAATTAGAAGATAAAAGCAAATAAGACAAAACTCCACCTGATTATGGAGGATCTCAAATGCCACGCTGAAGAATTCATCCTTAATATTCAAAGCACAATTAGCCGAAAGTTCAATGGGCAGCAGAAAAAATAGATTGGAGGAGATAGAAGGGAGAAACGTATTTAGGTAGGGGAACATATGGTAGTTAGTGGTTCTAGGGATTTCTGTGGGTACTTTTAACACAAAAGGACTTTTAAAATGAGCTCACCATGTCTCTGGTCAAGGTCAGACCTCCCACGGCTCTTACCAGTGCTCCTGACACGCCCGGCGGGCTCAGGAGGGTCCTGTCTCCATTAGTACCCAGGAGAGTAGACAGTGAACCCTCGACAGCTTATAACTGTGTGACCACCTGAGCTTCTGTTTCCTCATCTGTAAAGCAGGGATAATACCACCTCTTTGGACTGAGGTGAGAAGTCAGATTTTGTCATGATTTAAGTAAGCACTTGCAGGTCTTGATGTCGTTGTTGTTAGTAAAGGTCCTCCTATTCCATGGGTTTAAGCGCTTCTTCCTGTGGGGACTGCATGCCAGGCCCTTCCTGAACAGCCAGCCTCTGAGTCCCATGGAGGCTGTGGGCTGTTCCCTAGGCTTGTTCCCCGGGGCCTCCTGCCTCACTTGTGTTCAGCCTTTTCCTGCTTTGTTCTGAGCTGCCAGAAGGGAAGGTTTCTGCTCATCGCTGTGGAGTTGACCAAGGCCTGCCAGGGTTTCTGGGCTCGTATCTGATTAGGTGGTATGAGTCTCTCCCCAAGTTCAGATGGGATTTAAATCCAGTTGTACCTTGTTTGGTGTGATAGTTAAAGCTCCTCCCCCAAGTTTCCTCTCTATTTTCCACAGGCATGGAGGCCTTCCACTTTACTGAGGGTGTGACTAGAGTTCTCCTCCACAGAGCTGGGTACTGGTGTGAGGAAAATCCATCTGAACCATCCCAAAGCAAGGCTGCTTACCTTGAATTGTTCATACCTCTGTCCCTTCCCATTACACCAGAAAAGTACTGCTTTGTCTTTAACCAACAGCTTTTACTTGTCATGTTCCAGGGAAAATATTTTGCCATAAGTAATGCCCTTCAAGATAGTAGTGATGCTTGTGTCTCATGGTTTCTTCTCCCTGAATTCGTACATCTTATTTTAGCAATCAAAATGTGCCTAGCACAGTGCCTGGCACTATGGAGAAATAAAGATGGAACCGAAGACTAATCCTGGGGCACTTCCATCCATCCCATCCTGTCCCACACCCTGAGGCAAAACACTCATAAAAACAACTGGGAAACTGGAAAAACCCAGGTGTCCTTCAAGAGGAGAAGAACTAAACTGACTGGGGGTGGGGGTGGCGGTCTGTTCATACAAGGAACCCTGCTCAGCCACAATAGTTACTAACTATTGATACACGCAACAACGTGGATCAATCTGAAAAGCATTAGGCTGAATGGAAGAAGCCAGATGCAAAAGAGTGCATACTGTATGACCCCACTTTTATGACGTTCTAGAAGAGGCAATACTAATCTTTGTGGAAAAAAAAATCAGAACATTGGTTGCCTTGGGGGTGGGGGTGGGAATTGACTTTCTGAAGGAAGGAAATTTCCAAATTGGTGGTAATGTTCTGCTGCTTGATAGGGATTTGCATCACACAGGTGAATGAGGTCATCAAAATTCATTGAAAGATCATCTTAAAGATTTGTGCTTTTCATTGTCTAAACACAACCAGATCCATAATTATAGATCTTGTCTTTGTGAAGTCCTTGCCCTATATTTTCAGAACAAGTGAAGAAAAATATCTGCAAGCTCCATGCACTAGCTACCCCTTCCAGCAGTTTGAGATGGGGATGGAACCTAACTTACCTTAGAGATGGGTCTGGGTTCTGTGCTTCCCAAGCTGAGAGGTGGCTGGGGAGTTGGAGGGGCAGGTTGGCTTGTTGCACAAGTTGGTAAAAGGGTGGGCCAAGCCGGTCTGTGGAGAAATAGGCTGACCATTTTCTCCCAGAGTGGGAGCCAGAGCATATTTCCTTAGGAAGCATTAATGGATGGGACTTGCTTAGGGCACCCTGGGTTCCTAGAAGGGAAGGCGGGTGGCTCACTAGGCTAGATTCTCCCATCTGGCACCTGCCAATAAACATGGATCCCTTCACAGCATCTCTGCCTCTGCTCTTGTTTTCATAGGAAACAGAACAGGGAGAAGGACTGCCTTCTGGCAGACACTGCTTCCACTCTTAAGACATGGTGCCATCTTTTTCTTCCACATCAGGTGACCGTGTTGCCATTGAGCCTGGTGCCCCCCGAGAAACTGATGAATACTGCAAGATGGGCCGGTACAATCTGTCCCCATCCATCTTCTTCTGTGCCACACCCCCTGATGATGGGAACCTCTGCCGGTTCTACAAGCACAATGCAGACTTCTGCTACAAGTTAGTACCCACTGCCCCCCCAGGCCACCTGGGGCCAATCCCCCTCCATTTGTTTGCTGATCTTTCCAATAGGTCTGACAGTGATTTTTCTTTTTCTTTCCAGCTCAAAATTTCAAATACAAGGCATCTCCCTGGCAGGCCTTCTTGGTAGCATTGAGGGAGAGTAGCCTCATGCAGGCTAAGCCTGACTCACATTGGTTGGTTTTAGTCTTTCATTCTAACTTTCCTTCACCTAAAGCTTGACATGCCAGCAACAAATAGAAAATTGTTCCAGAAATTACTCACCCTTTCCAGCCATCCTGCAGAGTACTTATAGTCGTGCTCCATCCTTGGTTTTCCATGCAGCCACCAAAGAGGGAACCTGTCACAACAGTGATAATAGCAACAACAAACAGCAACAACAACAACTCCATGTTTACTGAGGAGACATGGCATGGGGCCAGGGCAAGGGCAGTGGGGACAGGCAGCCTAGGCTGGAACCCTGAGTCCACTCCCTCCTAGCAAGTCACACTAGAGAAGTGACTTGACCTTCCTCTGCTTCGGTTTCATTTAAAAATAAGGCAGTGTATCTAGGTCACAATTATTATTACTGCTTGCCTAGCCTTTTGCTGCTTTGCACACTTTATCTTATTTAACCTTCATAAGAAAAATGGAGAGATGGGCACTATGATTGCAGTTTTATGCAAGGTTGACTGAGGCAGAAGGAGGCTAATTGTCTCAGGCAGAGAGCAGAGCCAGGAGTCAAACCATTGTACCCACACCCCTACCCCAACTGTGGCCCAAAGTGGTTTGGGGGTGAGAAGTTGTGTCTAGCAGAAGCAAAGTGCTGCACCTACTGCACACGCACTGGCGCATGGAGTTCAGGGGTACTGATGTGACATTCTTCCTCTGACCCATCACAGGCGTGTTTTCCTTCCATCCCAACCTGGCCCCAGTGGTGGCTCTGTCAGCCAGGATGGGGTTGGTCTGAGTGGAGCCAGGTGCCAGTCATAGGGTCAGGCTGACCGATCTGGGTTTTTCTAGTGTGTACTGGAAGCTTTGAGAGGAGTCATGGGCCAAAGAACTCTTGAGGAGTTTAAATCAACACCTGAACCTGTTCTAGAAGAACATAGGTTATGTAGGCAGAGACTACGAAGCCCAAGAAGTATCCACCTTCCAGCAAGTGGTTCCTGAACCAGCTGATCTCTTCTGGGCCCCTTCCAAGTCAAGGCAACAAACGATGTTGTCATAGAAGGCAGAAGAACGTAGTGATAAAGCTCAAGACTAACCAGTGGTCTTTGCCATTGAATAACTAACTTAAGCTTTGTGACCTCAATATCCTTGCTTATATAAATGGAGACACTAAAGCACCTACCTCATGGAATTCAATGAGGATTCAATGAGATAAGGCATATGAAGTTCTCAGCTTGAGGCCTGCCCATAGTAGATACTCAATAAATTATATCATGATTATATCATAGCCATGGTCTTCTGCTCTAGGGGCTGGAGGTACAGCATTAGGCCTTAAAGGGAGCCTTGTGCTGGGGATGGGGGCGTTGTGGGGAATGGTAGGGGGTTGCTGGTTGGTGCTGAAAGTGGCAGTGGGAAGGCTGAGGAGGTTCTGTGGGGGCCACACAACCTCTGCCTGTCCTCTCCTAGTGCACCTTCTCCCTGTTTTCCCAGTCCAGCCCTGGACCTACGCCTTCCTCTCTGGTTTCTCTTTATGAGGATTCCTGCACCACTACCTTTTTATTTTACTACCTGCCCTACTTCTGTCTTCCTGCTTCCCACTTGGCTTCTTGATCATCCTTTACCTCCTTTTGCCTGTTTCCTGAACCCTACTGTAAAAACCATCAAGTTGCCTTGTCATCCCCTGGTGTTTGTAAAGTCAGAAAAAGTTAGGGCTGAGAAGAAACTTATTTTTTTTTTTTTTTTTTTTTTTTTTTTTTTTTTTTTTACCGGGAGGTCCCAGGGATCGAACCCGGGTCCCTCCATATGGGAGACGGACGCCCAACCAGTTGAGCCACATCCGACCCCTGAGAAGAAACTTAGAGCTCTCTCATTTGCCTTCCCACTGACCAAGTTTGGGGAAAAGAGGACCAAGTGACCCTCCCAAGGTCAGGGGCAGAGGGAGGTAGACCCCCAGACTCCTTGTCCAGTGCTTTTGCCTCCATGCCAGGCCGCTTTCCTGCAAGGTTGGTTGTGTTGGGTGCAGGGGTGGTAGGACAGCATCTGCCTGATCAGTAGAAAAATCTCGCAGATAACAATGCTCTTACATCACCAAGCCCAGCCTCATTTCTCCTTAAAGTGTTTATTCCAAGGAGAAGTCAGATGGATGGTTAGAGGAGAATGCAGTTCCTGACCTAAGGCCATCCTCAGCTGCGAGCCAGAACATGCCTGGGGGAGACCCAAATGGGAAGGGGCAGAGAGGTATGTCTGAGAGTGTGGTTGGGGGCACCTTGGGAGAGTTTGGGAGTCTTTGTTATTTCATTTTAAACTTCCTTTCCTTGTATAGAAATGATGCCTATAGGGTAGGTAGATGGAGTGTTTGACAGGGTAGGTAGATGGAGTGTTGGACAGAGCAGGAGAATAGCTTGGAGTGGGGCAAATGATATGAGAGTGGAAGGGAAGAAGAAGAGCAAGCAGAAAGGGGAGAAGAAAAGGGTGGCAGGTAGCAGGCACCCACAGGCCTTGTTGTTCATTGTGGTGGATCCTAAAGAGCCACAGGAGGACTGGGAGTGAGTGTGGTTTGGCTGCCATCTTCATTTCTTTTCTTTTTTTTTTAACTTTTTATTATAGTAACATATATACAACTCAAAAGTTCCCAGTTTAACTACTTTCAGGTGTACAATTCAGTGGTATTAATTACATTCACAATATTGTGCTACCATCACCATATCCATTACCCCAACTTTTTCATCACTCTGCTTCTTCATTTCTTTTTGAAACTTGAGGGTTTTCATGTTCCTGCATGTATAAGTTTTAGGGGCACTGAATAAAGACTGGACAATCAGGAACTAACAGAAATTGGATATTAGCTACAGCACTGCTTGCACCAAGAGGCAGCCGATGTGGGATAGGCAGAGGATTTGGACTAAGAGACCTGGGCTCAAGTCCTGGCTTTTCTACTCACTGATCTTGTTACCTTGGGCAACTTTGTTAATGCCACCAAGCTTCAGTTTCCTCTTCTGTAAAATAAAGGTAAAAATAAAGCCTGCCCTTCCTGCCTGACAGAGTCATCCCGAAGATTGAATGAGATCACAGATGAGAAAGCTCTCTGATCTGTAAAAGCTTACATGAATGTTTGCTCTCATCATCACTGGGATTCTTAAAAGGGCTAAGATTCAGAGGACTCAGAAATGAAAACCAAGAGCCCGATGGTGACGGTGACACAGCATTTAATCAGATGGAAGAGAAGTCCTCTTCCCATCTTAACCAGTCCTGGGACAGCCAGCAGCTGCTGTCCTCACATGTGGTTCTTCTGGGAGATGTAATAGGGGGCACAGGAAACAGTGATTTTAGGGAGAAGATGCTAGCTTCAAAATCACTATTTTACAAAGCTGCTGCTGGTTGGGATTGCTTGCTGAAGTGAAACCAGAAAGCCTACAATTCTGAAAAGCAGATGAGATGCTGGAATGTGACAATGCTAACCCCTTGTTAAACAAACATTTCGTTTATTAATGACAGTTACACCATATCTTACCTCGGATAGCACTTTAAAAATCACTGGCATGATTTCTTTGAAGAAAACTATTTCCACAGGGGCACAGTATTGCCTGGGTTCTGGAATCAGACATTAGCTGACTTCTGATTTGAGCCCTTTGAACCCCTCACCATCTTGGAGCAAGTCACTTAGGCTTCCAAGCCTCAGTTCCCTCCTCTGTAAAGTGGGAATAATAATAACCTACCACAGAATGGCCCTGAGGTTTACACGAGCAAATATATTTACATTGCTTGGCATATCATCTGGCACATAAATAAACGTCCAGTATATGTTAGCTATTGTTATTATTAATCCAGAGGGACTAAGTGTATGTGTTGAATGACTCCCCAGGCTTCCTGACAACGTCACCTTTGAGGAAGGGGCCCTGATTGAGCCTCTCTCTGTGGGGATCCATGCCTGCCGGCGAGCTGGAGTCAGCCTAGGGAGCAAGGTCTTTGTGTGTGGAGCTGGTAAGAAACAGATGACACCTTGGTTATGAATTTAATGACTGGGAATGTGGGAGCCCCTTTGCCCATCTCATTCCCCCTCCATGGGCTGGGATTGATTCTAGAAACTTTATAGTAGGGGAGGATAATGGTGTCCCCTTCCCTCAGTGAGCAGCACTTTGCTAAATAAACTAATATCCACAACACAGTAACTAACTCCCGTTATATTTCTTAACAGCCTACCCTTTTATTCATTTGGAGAATGAATCTTGGGATTATTTTGAACCCTTACAGGAAACTAGGGAAATATTTTTGGTAGTAAAAGAAAGGGCAACTTTGGGATCTTTCACATCAGGACAGAGAAGCAGCTGCCTTGTCCGTCCATAAGGCAGACCGTGCCTCTAGCCAGTGGGAGGAGTGGATCCAGCACCACCACTGTGAAGCAGCATTTTGCTTGCAGAGCTGCCTTCTCTCCTGCCCTACACCCTGCACCCTGCACCCTCAACAAGCCCCAGCAGCCTCAGGCTGATTCATTCTACACTTCTAATTGCTGGTAACCCAGACAGAATGCTCACACTCCTTACAGAGGTGAGCTGGTATTCCTCGTACACATTTGTGAGGGATGTTCTTTGGCAGGGCCAAGTGAGTGACTGCAGGGCTTCCTTGGGAGGTGATAGGGGTAAAATTGACTTGCCGCAGGGATCCAGCAGACTGCAGGACTCAGTTGATGGACTTTAAAAAAAAAAAAAATCTGCTTAAAGTAATACCTTTTTGCCATAGAAAAGGAAAGTAGGTCATATAACACACACACATGAATTCACCCATATCCTCATCAGCCTGATAGAACCACTGGTAACATTTTGGTATAGAATCTTTTAGTCTTTTTTTCTTTTAATGAGACCATGATGAATATGCTCCATTTTACCTCCTTTTTTTTTTTTAATCCATATATTGTAAACAGTTTTCCATGTCAATAAATAAAAGAGTTATGACATAATTTTTAATAGCTACATAGTATTCCACTATAATTTATTTAATCATCCCTTTGTTGGACATTCCAGATATTTTCCAGTTTTTTGTTTGTTTTCTGGAAAAACCCACCAAATCAATTTTCAAGGGGAGTGTCCAAAAAGCAAATCCCCAAAGATATTTATTCTGCATAGCCTCAATTTGTGGGTCTGGTTTTGACAGTAAAACTGTAGTGTTGCCTAGCATACCGATGCTGTGAGGAAACAGGGTGGTCTCCGGGCTAATTCCTGGAGCTGCCTGAGCAGCTGTGCCAGCCCAGGGGACCAGCTCACCTAGTGACAGCTGCCAGGGTGATCCTCAGAGGGCACATAAAAAGGATATGCCTCTCCTTGGGGGAGGTGTGATATGTTTTTGAGCAGGTGGAGTCAAAGAGAGAACAGGGAAATCATCCAGACCTGAGACTTCTTATTCCCTGAACAAGTATATGTTTCTTTGAATACTCTGATTCTTTGAAATGATCTCCAAGCAGTGTCCAAGAGCAAGTTGAAACTTTCTAGTTCTGAGCTACGAGTGGATCAAATAGAACCCAGCAGTAGGAACATATTTCACATAGAGAATAGCATTCAACAAACATTTGTTCAGGTCTTACTATGTACCAGGCACTGGGTTCGATGCTAGAGATGCACAAAAGATATATGGGAAAGCTGATATTTACTATTTCACAAACTTATCTCCCATTCTCTGTTTTCTTTAGGGCCAATTGGACTGGTCACTTTGCTCATAGCCAAGGCAATGGGAGCCGCCCAAGTGGTGGTGACTGGTAAGAAGGTTTTCTTTTTAGAGTTCCTTGAAGGGAATGAGCTGGGCCTACAGTTTGGGACAGGGGCATGAGGTCCATGACCTTCCTGATGTGCAGGGTTTCTAAAGGGGCTCCTCTTCATTTCTCCTGGGCTCCAGTGTTGAAAAGCCCACCCAGGGGAGAGTGACTCAGGGCTCAGGATGAGGGTCTCTTGTGAAGCTCTAAGGAGAGGGTTGCTGCTATGGAGAAGGGGACCTGCTCTTCATGAGTGGACCTCAGATATCCATATGCCCCCTTGGCCCTAAGAGGAAGCTCAGCTCTTGGTCCACTTGGCTAAGCCCAGGGGACAAAGAGAGTGTCTATAGATGTGAATGTGGTATGGAGTTGGTGCTTTGTCCAGGGGGGGGGGGCGGGTAAGGTAAGAGGGTGTCTGTATGTGAGGTGTGTGGTAGGGGTGTGGAGGGGTGTGGAGACGTGTATATGTGAGGAGAGGGTATCTGGGAGAGTATATGTGGGTTTGTGTGTGTGGAGATGTGTGGTGTGTAAAGTATGTGGGGGTGTAGAAGGGAGTGGGTGGGTGTGAGCGTGTGTGAAGAGAGGGAGGGTGTCTGTGAGAGTGTGGATGTGTATGTAGAGCTGTGTTGTGGGGCATAGGGAAGATTGCTTGTGTGCGTGTCTCTATGCATAGCTATGTGGGGGGTGAGGGGGGTGAGGGGGGTGGGAGGTGGACGGGGTGAGGAAGAGGCCCAGCAACACCACCCACAGCTCCAGAGCTTCATTAGCATCAGAACCTGTGCCTCTGTTTTATTTTTTCCCTAATCAGCTATCTGGTTTCTCAGTTTGAAAGAAACTTTTGTTCAACTTTAGATCTATCTGCCTCTCGGTTGTCCAAAGCCAAGGAATTAGGGGCCGATTTCATCCTCCCGGTCTCGAAGGAAAGCCCTCAGGAAATCGCCGGTAAAGTAGAAGGGCTGCTGGGATGCAAGCCGGAAATCACCATTGAGTGCACGGGGGCGGAAGCCGCCATCCAGACGGGCATCTACGTGAGTGTGATGAGGGCAACTGGTGGGCAGCTTTGAGGATGCAGCATCGGGTAGTGAATGGAGAGGAAGTAAGGAGTCCTGAGATCATCCTCACTGGGTCATTATGAGGTTCCAACAAGAGAAAAGATACAGGGCGTTGAAGAATATTGTCACCCACACCTTTTGGTTGGACTTGCTTTCATGACCTTATTCATGATCATAAAAGTAGTACTTTGGGCAAAAAGATCAACAGGAGGAACAGGAAACTGTGCTTTGGTTGAGTGTAGGAAATCCTTATCTTGTTTTATTGAGGAAAACTGCAGTCTTGGAGTCACTAATTCAGAGTCACAGGCAATAATTCAGTTAGTCACAAAGGTGACTGATTTTTCAGGTCACACTTAGCTGCTACTGTACTCTTCCAGAAGCAGGAACAGATAAGCTGTCAATACCTGATTTGCTCCTCCATGACTCACCAGCAGTTTCTGGGAAGTTAGCAGATAGTTGGGGTGGTGCTGACAGATCAAAGTATGAGGAAAAGAGAGGAGAAAGAAGAGCTTCTTGTTTCCCAATTCCTACTGTGGGCAAGGCATGATGCCTAATCTGCACAACAGCCCTGAAATTCTTTCTCCTTTTCCACATTTTATGTGACAGAGTCCTGGTGACTTGCCTGGAGCACACTGCTGATAAGTGGCAGTCAGGCCCCAGCCCAGCAGTGCCTGGCCCTGGTGCCTGGTAAAGAGGGGCCTGACGGGATGAGGAGTCAGTCAGTAACTGCGCAAGGGCAGGGGGCTAGGCTTCTTCCTTCCTGCCGAGTCACTGCTGGTTGTGAACAAGGGCACTCTGTACCACACAAGCTGACCCCTTGGCACAGCTGCCTAGCCTCCTCCTGCCAAGCATGAGGGCCTGAGGAAGTGGGGCGGGGGGAGGAGCATGTGCCCCTCCTGAGCTTCAGCTAGACTGGCCAGCCCTCTGCTCCATTGTCAGAGAGAGTAGCGAAGAGAACCCAAAATTCAGAGGGGCCGTGGGTCTGCATGTGCCCCATCTCCTGATGGCATGTCCTAGGCTCCTGCTGTGTGCCAGGTTTCATGCTGGTCATTGTGAGGACTATGACAATGAGTACAGTGTATCTACTGTCTTCAAGCTATTGGCAGATCGGAAATCCCCATGCCACAAGAGGCAGTCTGAGTCAGGGGTCCCGACAGGCCTGGCTTCATAAGGTGAGGCTTTCCTTGCTCTTCTGCCCTGCCCTGTGGCCATTTGAGAACAGTTGACATCTCCAGTTGTTGATGGTGGGGACCTTGTTGCCAGGCTACGTGAGGTAAGCATAGAGAAAAATGTGACCGAAGAGCCTCACTAGGCCTGAAGTCAGGGCCCATCCTGACGTGGGGAGTGGAGCCATCATGCATGACAGGAGCCACAGAATGCTGCAGGCCAGTCTGTGCCAGTGGGCATATTAGGCAGAGGCACCCTATATGGGCGTATCTGAGAGTCGCTTCCCTGCCAGTTGTAAGTAGGTAGTTCGTGAGGAGATGCAGATGCCTTGGGATAAATGATGTCATCTCCTTGGTGTAGGAGGGCACACCCACAGAACCATATAGTCCTAGCATTCTTTTGCCTGCAGTCAACCCCCTGCTGGCCTCCTGGCAGCTTGGGGTGGCCAGTTTGGTGTTGATCTTCCTCATTGGCAGGCAGGGAGGAAATGCTGATGGGGAAATGGTTTTCTTTTTAGGAGGCACCAGGGATTGAACCTAGGACCTCATATATGGGAAGCAGGCTCTCAACCACTGAGCTACACCCGCTGCCAATGGTTTTCTTAGAGAGCTTCCCAATCAAGAGTTTTCTATGGCTCACTCACAGCTTTGACCCCTTTCTCCCATTTTTTCCATTGGGGACAGCAATATTTCCCAGTTGTGAGATGTTCTTCCCCTTACCAACAGAGCTGTGTTCAAAGGTATTTTCTGACTCACTCTGTACTTCAATAAAAACATAAAACATGCCAAACAAGGAGCCCTTTCCAGGACCAAGCACTATGGCTGTTCACCACCAACATCCTACTGGGGAGGCATCATTCTGTTCTGACAGGAGGGGAACCTGGCTGAGAGGGAAATGTCCAGGGTCCCACAGCTTGGAAGTGGCCAAGCCGTGAGTCACTCCCAGGCTGCTCAGATGCCCAGTTCTGCCTCTTGCTCACTTCACTGCAGGCCTCTCTGTCTCCTTCCCCTCAAGATAGAGGTGGCAGCGGGTACCATTTTGCAACTCCACAGTTTAGTATTTAGAATGGTCCCAATAAGTTCTTGCTGCTGCAGGTGACTGTAATGAGAACTTGGCATGAAAGAATTGTCCATTTTTCTGTCTCCCACAACATCCAGCACAAGGCTCCCATTGCTCTCTGGAGCAGGCACAGTGCTTGTGGAGTTACGTGGAAATTGTCAGGAGAAATTTCCTTGCTACCTCTGACCCACTCCATGTAGGAAACTGATAAGACAGATGGATGTTCAAGAAAGACAAATCCATTATGGCTCATGCCATTGACATGAACTCTGGAACAAAAATATTTGTAAATGCAAGCCTACATATTTAAAGCAGTTTATGAAAGCACAGACTCCCAAAAACCCTCTCCATTTGTACACTTCTTTGTGGGTTTCTCATTTATCTCAGCACTGGTGAGCTAACCTCCTTAGGCATTTGACTGAAGCCCAAGAGCTGACTTTCACGAAAATTTGCAACTCAGAGTCTGGGACAGGGTGTTTGTCAGCAGTTTTAGTTGAGGGCACAGTGTTTCTGGAAATAAGTTCTATTTGATTTAATGATGAAAGGAGAATGAGAAAAGGGCCTGGTTTTCCTGAGTCTAGGATAATTTTTAAATCAAGCAAACAAAATCTTCACTGGAAGAAACTGAGGCCACCATCTGGTGCTGAGCCAGTAAAGCTTTGAATGATGCTGGGGGGCTGCTGCTGATAAATCTTGTTTGTAAGGAAGATTCTCACTGGGATCTGGTGGTGCTTGGCCATTTCCTGGGATGTCAGGGACAGTGGGCGATGCTTCCACTGTGCCTTTCTCTACATTGGCAAAGTATGTTATTTCAGGGTCTTTATAGAAGATAATGTTTATTCTGCTGCTCTTTCGAGTTTGGTCAGAATGTTGGAGAATTCAGAACTATAGAAATAATCATATTCTCTGGAATTGGGAGATGCTTATCGGATGCAGTCAGAAGACATCTGTGTACCATGTGGTGGATGATGGACTGTGGTTAACGGTACAAATATGGGAATGTTCTCTAATGAACGATAACAAATGTACAATACTAATACATGGTGTTAATCATTGGTTGGTTTATGAAAAAATAAACCAAATGTAAGCTATGAAAAAAAAAAAAAGACATCTGTGTGATGATAGACTGTTACTGTGAGTGGAAACTGCCTTTTCTTATCTTCTGAGTTTGCTTTCTTCTTACCTCCTTCAGGCCACCCGTTCTGGTGGGACCCTGGTGCTAGTGGGGCTGGGCCCCAAGATGACCACTGTGCCCCTCGTGCACGCGGCCATCCGAGAGGTGGATATCAAGGGCGTGTTTCGATACTGCAACACGTGAGTGTGTTGGGAGTGAGCCAGGGGTGGTGAGCAGCCAGTCAGGCCAGGGACCTCACGGCCTCTGAGACTAGTAGACTGCCTATTTATTCATGAGGGGCACTCCCTGACCACAGTAACAACCATGTGATATGATAGGGATCCTAAGAGAGGGGCCCACCTTAAGGAATGGGAGAGCAGAGAGGGGGGGGGGGGGGGGGGGCAGCAGAGAAGCATGCTCTTGTTGAATGTCTGCCACACATCACCCAGGCACTCTCTTCATTTTCTCAAATGGCCAGATCTCCATTTTCCCACTTTAAAGGGAAAAAGGAGAGAAAGGAAGACAAAAGCAAGAACTCAAGTCCCTTGGCTTCCCTACCTGAGCCCCAGGCCCACCCTGGAATGTGAGAGGGTCTTCATTAGCCCTACCCCATCTTCTGCAGCTCTACCCTCTCCCTTTCTAAAGACCTCTGTCTGGGACACCCATTCCCCAGCACTGCCTCTCACTCCCAGCTGTGACTCCATTCTCTCAGCAGAGCACTAGTTTTCTGTCTTCTGAGTTCTGCCAAGCCAAGCTGCTAATGAGTGGGACTGGGTTATACCAGTCTGCCTCCCTGAGGAGCATCTGCGTTTTTTTCCAGTGGCCTCCATATGCCTTATGAGTGCCACAGGAATTCTAAGCCTCCTGGCAGACATATGTTGCAGAGTGAGGGACATTTGGGGATAGGCTGTGCACCTCCAAGTCTTAAGGTCATTTCCTCCTTGTTGGTGTGTAAAATTGGCCTCGCAGAACCAGGGCACTATAAATACATAGGGCTAAGCTGATCTTGTGTTGATCTTGAAGGTTGATTGTAATTGCTTGTGATCTTTTACAGGTGGCCGATGGCAATTTCAATGCTTGCATCCAAGTCCGTGAATGTTAAGCCCTTAGTCACCCATAGGTTTCCTCTGGAGAAAGCTCTCGAGGCCTTTGAAACATCCAGAAGGGGATTGGGCCTGAAAGTTATGCTCAAGTGTGACCCCAACAACCAGAATCCCTGATTCTGAGGGCTCTGCCCTCATCCCCACCCTGTCAGTATCTTGGGGGCTGATTGAGTGGGCAGGGGTGGGCTTTGATGCTGAAGTTTCTTTTGAATGGTGACAATAATTGAAACAATTCATTATAAACTGGAGAGCCTTACAGAGGAAGAGGTGTGCCTTAAAGATTTTAGTAGGGATAGCTTGGGGAAAGTCATAGCCAAAATGACCTGTTCATGCTAAGTAAATTTCAGCAAGTAGAGCAAAGTTTGATAGGCAGGTGCTGGGAATTCCCCTTCTTCCTGGAGTGCCTTAGTTGAGCAAGGAGGGCAATCTGCCCATTGGGTTCCTGGTTCCACCACGACTGTGGCCAGGTGCAGAGTAGTGGTGAGTTATGTGGAGCTAACGTCATCAAGACTTAACTGGCCCAGAAACTGACTTTCATGAACATCTGCAACTCAGTGTCTGGGACGGAATGTTTGCTGGCAGTTTTAGTTTAGGGCACAGGGTTTCTGGAAATAAGTGCTATTTGATTTGACTCCTGGCCTTCCGGAGCCTAGGATAATTTTAAAACCAGTCAAACAAATAAAACCAAAATCCTATGTGAGATCAGACCAACTTGTATTCCCCAAATGTAGAAATAGTCAGGGGCCTTCTCATCCCGGCTTGAACATTGCCTCTTCTTCTATGCCTGAGAATTCTGTGTAATATAATTTGCAAGGTGAAGAACCATCTTCCCACCACTCCCCACCCCCAGCCCTAGACAAACTTTGGGGCAGCCACTGCTGGCTCCCTTGCTGCTAGGCCACCGAAAGAGTCCTACCTAAGGACAGTCGTGGTAGACCTTAAGTCACCTCTGCCTAAATCAAGAAGGTTTGGTCAGTGCTCTTGCCTTCCCCAGCCCATAGGATTAGCACCTCCTTGTAGGCTCTCTTGAACTCGTTGATGATTATTATGCAATTCCATTTAATTCTTGTAACTGTAAACAGAAAACCTTTCCCTTTCTCATAACCAGAGAAGGTTCTTGGTATCTTTTTGTCTGTTTGAATGAAATCTCTGAACCTGTGACCAGTGGCAGGATATATCGTATTTTAATCATGGGGTTGACCATGTAAGATTTAAATCCTAATCACATTCCTGCCCACTTGTGACTTTGAGATGATTCATCAAAGAGGATTTAGTAGCCAGGACATAGCTTGGGCTGTGGCCTTTAATTTCTCTCTACAGCTGGGGGAGGAAGGTTTTCTTGTGACAAGGGAAAGCTGTGACCAGTGCCTAGAATTTCTCAAACCGCTTCAGGTAATAAATTCTGCTTTATCTCTGAAGATGGTGGAGTCTTGAGATTTTTGTCTACACACACAATACACACACAATGCACACACTTGGAGGCCCCAGGACAGGGCTGTGGGAAGCTGCACAACCCACTTGTGCCTTCTTTATGTTTAGCTAGGGCCAGATTGCCTTCTCTCAAAGCTCTCCTTCCAGCTCAGTGGTGCCTGAAGTTCCTCTAACATGGAATGAGAAAGGCTTCATCCCCTTTCTAGAGGGAAGGCTTCCAATAGAAATGCTCCACAGAAAGTGGATTCATTGTGTTAAATTCACAAGTAGCTTCTTTTCCTCTGGTTGAGGGAAGCCACTGAACTTAAAAGCGACTTAGGAGCTGCAGAGGAGACACCAGGAGAGGTAGGGCCACCAAGGACAAAGACATGTGCCACTTCTTTTACAATCACGCTTGGGTCTGATCTAAGGCAATGTCTTTGGGCCTCCATTTCCTTGTCTGTTAAATGGGCTTTATGAGGCCTGCCTCTGACATGGGGCAATTGTGAAGAGTGAATACGCTGATTGAAAATAGCTGTTCAGGGAATTCTTACCATTTCCAAATCCCCAGGCAGCTCTCCAGCTGCTGCAGTGTTTCACAGCTTCCCCAGCCAGGGGCCAAAAGGGTGGTGGGAGGAGGTGGTGTGGGGGTGGGCAGCAAAGTGCAGGTGGTTGGTGAGTCCCCAGGATGGTGAGTGGCCCTCCCCAGGCAGCGTTATGAGCTGGGGCTGGATTTCCTCCCTGCAACCATCTTGATGTGTTGCTCCCACTGCTTAGAAGGGACTACGGGAAATCATCCCTCCTCCAACCCCACCACCACCTCAACCAAGCACTCTAATGATTGACTCAAGTGAATCAGTCCCAGAACCAAGAATCTGAATTCCTAGGAACTCCCCAGCCTAGGGAGTCCCCCGCGGCCTCTGCTACCAGTCAGGCACCTGATTCATATTCAGACAACACTGAGGACCCCACCCAGCTGGCGCTCCCAGAGCTAGGGTGGAGAGAGGGGTGGAGTGTGGGTGGAGAGCTGGGAAGGCAGACTCTGCAGGCAGCCTCAAGATTGGAAGGGGGAGGCTGTCTCAGGGACCCCAAAATAGAAAGGGACACGTTTGGGGCTCTGGCAACTCCCTGTCACAACCCATCTTTTTTTTTTTTTTTTTTTTTTTTTAAGATTTTATTTATTCATTTATCCCCCCCTTGCTGCTTGTGCTCGCTGGGTCCGCCAACCACGCCATGCGGGCAGGCCTGCCCTCACCAGGAGGCCCCGGGAACCGAACCCGGGGCCTCCCATATGGTAAACAGGAGTCCCACTGATTGAGCCACAGCCGCTTCCCACAACCCATCTTGGCCAAGTAGATTGCTGGTGTGAAGTCACTTCTGGATGGCCAGTCCTTGGCTCTCTAGCCATCTTCCCCACCCTCTCTGTCACCCTCCTTGCACATAGCACAGTCCTGCCTCTTCTTCCCTCCTGGCTCCTTTTTTGCTTCCTTGGGAGTTGGTGGGGCCAGAGGTTAGGAGCAGGGGAAGCAGATAGGATTTCTTGGATATTTACCTTTTCCCAGACCTGTCCCCTGCTCATGATCCCAGCCTAGGCTCAGGGTTCAGAGACCAAACAACAGAGAAGCAATGCCCCTTTTTGTCCTGGGCACCCAGCCAAAACTGAGACTGGAGCCCAATACAAGGCCCGGTCAGGGGAAGCGGCTGTGGTTCAATCAGTAGGGCTCCCGTTTACCATATGGGAGGCCCCGGGTTCGGTTCCCGGGGCCTCCTGGTGAAGGCAGGCCCACCCGCACGGCGTGGTTGGCTGACCCAGCGAGCACAAGCAGCAAGGGGGGGATGGATGAATAAATAAATAAAATCTTTAAAAAAAAAAAAAAAAAAAAAGGCCCAGTCAGGCCCCACATCCCTGGTGGCAGGCAGGTCTCTGCCATCTCCCACCACATGCCAAGGTTCTAGAGGGCTCAGGGCGGGAGCAGGATGGAGCAGGGGCAGCAGTGACTTGGTTTTGCTAAGAGCTTGTTGCCCACAGGAAGTGCCGTCAAGACCCCAGCAGATGTTATCCCAGCCATGCCATATCTAAGCTGCCCAGCAGTGCTCCCACAGCTTCTCCCCTTGCTCCTGGCTGAGTCAGATACTGAGCTCCATGGGAAGCGGCTGTGGCTCAATCAGTAGGGCTCCCGTTTACCATATGGGAGGCCCTGGGTTCGGTTCCCGGGGCCTCCTTGTGAAGGCAAGCCCGCCCGCACGGCGTGGTTAGCTGACCCAGCGAGCACAAGCAGCAAGGGGGGGATAAATGAATAAATAAAATAAAATCTTTAAAAAAAAAAAAAAAAAAGATACTGAGCTCCTTGCTGGGGTCCTGCAAGCCTCTGTCCTCTGGGCCTAGGACCCATTGGGTGGGCCTAAGAGAGGCAAAAGATTCTGTCTGATCTTGGATCTGCCAGTAACTCACTGTGACTTGGGCAAGTCATTTCCCCGTTCTGAGTCTTAGAATTGTTAATGGGAGGTGAGCTAGATGATCTTAAGGACTCTTCCAGCACTGACAGTTTGTAGGGTTCCCATCACCCAGAGGATCCCTTTGGAGGTGACCCTCAGGATTGAAGTGTGAGGGGCCTTCTCTGATTTCAGTTCAAGTCTTGGGTGTGTGTGCAGGGGTGGCCTGAGAAAGAGGAGATGAGGGGAAGGGGGAAGGGGGCTGCCTGTGGAGACACCTGCATCCTGAGCATCACTTTGAGCTCTTTGGCTCTGGGCTCCCAGGTGTGGTCCTGAGGGGGCTCTGGACAGCCCAGAGGCCTGGGGAGGTCTGGCCCATCACTGACTCAACTGCCGGTGCCCACTGATTGGTCTTCCCATGCTCCACATGGGAGCCCAGCTGGGGGAGCCTGTCAGTGTGCCCTGGATCCTCCCCATAGCGGGCAGCAAGCTGCAGGGAGGAGGAGGGCGTTCCAGCCCCCCGAGGTCAAGTGGGCCTGTTCTGGTTCCAATGCCACCGAGCCACGGAGGCAGCTCCAGGCTTCAGGTGGGTAAAGTCCCCTGGGTCCTGCCCTAACCTCACCAGCTTCCAGCCTGCCTGGGCCTGCCTTGTCCTGGAGCCTCTCCCGCAGGCTGCCTCAGCTCCTCCTTTGCAGGAACCCAAAGGCCATCTTGGGTCAGCTGTTTGCCATGCCCTAGATTCTGGGAACCTCTTTATCAAGAGCACTTCTGGCCTGGGAGATAAGGTGGCTATATTTTCCTTGTCGCACAAGTCTGTACCTTGTAAGAAGATAAACAAAGGCAGATAAGTAAAAGGAAGAGAAAGTCAGCCATAATCCATTCTCCAAGGATGTTAACAGCTTGGGGGATTTCCTTCCAGCTTTATCCTATGCATTTCTGTACATATAAAACATGGACATGTATTTATAAACATAAATGGGAGTGTGATTTACGTATTTTTTTTCCATTTAACCCATACATACTTCAGTATTCCCTGCCGTCCCCCCACCAAGCCTTAGCTCTTCATCTGTTAAATGAGGGGGGTGCACGGCCCTGTCTTAGATTCCTGGGGCTACTGTACAAAGTGCCACAAACTGGATGGCCTAAGATGCACAGAAAGGTATCATCTCACGGTATCTGAAATCATGGTGTCAGCAATGGCACACTCCATCTGAAACTAGGGAAGACTCCTTCCTCGCCTCTTCTAGCTTCTGGTGTTTGCCAGCAGTCCTTGGTATCCTATAGCCTGTAGTTGCACAGCAGCAATCTCTACCACCTCTGCCTTGCCGCGGCCGCCTCTCCAGCTCCGTCTGTGTCTTCTCCCCATTTTTTGAGAATACCAGTCATATTGAATTAGGGTCAACCTAATCCAGTTTAGCCTCATCTTAACTAAGCACATCTTTAAAGCCCCTGCTTCCAAAAAGGGTCACCTTTGCAGGACTGGGGCTTAGGACTGAAATATATCATTTTTTGTTTGGGGGGAGGGGGTAAAATTCAACCCATGACAATCCCAGAGACTTTTCTGCCTCTGAGCCCCGAGTCTGCAAAGGGGCTTGGAAGTAAGTAAGTTGTTCCCAGGTTGGCAGAAAGACCTCAGCCTGCCCATGACCCAGCATCCCCCAGGTCTTCCCAAAAAACCTGTCAGGGCCAGAGAGATGGCCCCAGACCTGGAGGCCAGTCAAGGAGGAGTGGGGAACCAGGTAACCGCACTCAAGAGCTGCCTTTTACCTGCCTGCCCTTCTCTGCCCCCTGGAGACCACCTAAAAGAGGCCCTGCACAGGAGCCCTGAGTGGTTGTTCCTCCCTGGGTAAGAAATCCCAAAGGCCAAGGGCATGCCTCATGCCTACATTATGGAGGTATCCCCCAGTGGCTGGCACAGTGCCTGGCACTCGTATAAGGAGCTCTGGAAAGGACTGTGGCCTGGTAAGCAGCCAGTCCTCGCTCTCAGCTTCGAGCCATTCCCATCCTGCCCATCAGTCTGAGCTAATCCCAGAGCAGCCAGGAGTCCTCAACAAGATGATCTAAATATCTGGAGATTTGTAGCAGAGAAGGGGAAGCTAAGTCCAAAGGCCCAGGATGGGCATGTCCAGAGGCCACAGAAAGAGGGCTCATCTGGGCTACAGCCCCCAGCCCCAGAGACCTATCAGAGACAGTGTGGAGTCCTAGTAAGATGGGGCAACCGAGCTAGATCTCACTGAGGTGGGACCAGCTCTAGACCTCTTTGGCTTTAAGGAGGATTGTGAGGGACTCTACCATGTGGTGAGAAGCACACTGGACACAGAGGCAGAATTAGAGAGGCTCAGCCCTTCTCTAATTTTAGGAGAGCAATTTAATTGGTGTGTGTTTTGAGGCATATGTAAAGGAGGCCAGTCAAACCTCTCTTTCAGTATTGTCATCTATACAATAGAATCCTAATCTTCTGTGAAAAATAAATGTGGGAACAATCATAATAGCTAACCCCTGTTCTGAGATCACTATGTACCTTAACTTTTATTTATTTATTTATTTATTTATTTATTTATTTATTTATTTATTTA
>JAKSZT010054394.1:2931944-2942197 GCA_026826555.1 Tolypeutes matacus | reverse complement strand
TTATTTATTTATTTATTTATTTATTTATTTATTTATTTATTTATTTAATTTATTTATTATTCCTTAACTCATTTAATCCTCACAAGAATACTATGAAGTTAGTATCATCATCCCCATTTTAAGGCTGAGAAAACTGAGGTCTATAGAGATTGAATAATTTGCCCTAGATCCCACACACATATACACTCATAGGTTTGAATATGTGTAGGAAAAAATGTCCAGAAGAGTAGACACCAAACTATAAATCATGGTTAACTCTGGAGGAAAGATTTTTGGCGGTCTTGTGTTGTTTGGGGAGGAGAGAAACAGGAGGACTTTCTTTTACTGTATAAATTCCTGTACTGTTTGAAACTTTTATTTTAATCATGTTCATGTATCACTTTTGTGATTTAAGAAAAGTAATAAGAATGTCACAACTCACTGCAGCTTTCAGGCTCAAATGCAGAAGAATCCTGACTGCCCTTTAGAAGCAGTGACGCAGGGCCCAAAGGCAGAGGATTTTCATCTCCAGAAAGCTTTTGGCAACAGCCACGTATTACTCAGGAACAGGGGATGGTGGTGGTGGTGGTGGTGGGGAGCCTTCCTCCTGCTAAAAACTCACATCTTGTACCACCCAGGCACAAACAATTACAACCATCACTACTCTCCACCCATAGGAGACCATTGGACAGCCTAGGCAGGGCGATCTGTTCTATCCTGAACCTTACAGGCCAGTTATGAGTCCTCAAGGACTGTGGGGTGACAGCAAAGCAGATCCTGCAAATGCTGATTCTGAGAGCCAGCTGTTTGCATGCTTCAGCCAGGAGGCTGCATCCTTGTGTGATTGCTCCAGTTTTTAACTGGACCATTGGTTTCATCTGATGACAAGCAAAGTAACTGCTTGCAGCAGAACTGTTCTTGGTGCCTCCCTTTAGTTCTTGTGTGTCTGCATCTTTTGATCCTTAGCCATGCTCATGCTCATGGGCTCATGTCACTGAGGGATGGTTTTGAATCAAGTCAATGACCCTTCTGTTTTCCAGGAAAGTCAGCTCCTCCTCATTTATGGCTATGATTACCTGGTCTGTCCATCGTCCCTTGGACTTGCCTTTGTTACTTCCTCCTTTTGCTTTCTTTCCCCCTGCATGTGGTTTCTGTAGAGGACTTTGTATTTTCCACATCATTTAAGATTAAGTCATGGGAGGTGGGGCATATGGGAATCCCTACAATTTTTGTGTAACATTTATGTAATCTAAGTATCTTTAAAAAAATTAAAAAATATAATTATTATAAAAGAAAGAAAAGATTAAGTCAGAAGACATTATGTTATCTTTCTACCTTTTTTTTTTTTTTCAGGAGGTACCAGGGATTGAACCCAGTACCTAATACATGGAAAGCAGGCACTCACCCACTCCACTCCAGCTTTTAAAACTGGATTTTCACTATAAGAAGTGTTAATGGAATATTTGTTATCAATCCTACTATTAATTTCTATTAACAATTAAATCATCTTTTAATTTTGTTTTAGAGAAATATGGACTTACGTGTTTCCTCCCTATCTAAAAAACCTGGCTGAAGCTCCCTATTTACTCGCCAGAAATTCTCACTGCCTTGTAGCTGATACACCATTTAACCGAATCTCATGCCATCACACGTGTCCTCAGTTAGTCTTTCAAATCACTTCTCTGCATTTGCATCCCCATTGCTTCTAAAGATTACTTCTGCAGCCAAGGACCTCTGTTGATGAATTTGTTCAAGGCTTCCATTTCTTCATATATTCTTCCAAAAGGGAAAACTCAACTATGTTCCTTACCTTGTGTTGCTAATTCCTTCTCCTTCACATCATGAAGGCTTTTCCTTCATGCTTTTCTCTTTTCCAAAGTTTGAGAAGTGAGGTTCAAAGAAATTTTATTCTAGCCTCTTAAAATATCTCTTCTTAGACCCCCACACACCCATTCACCAAGTGCTACACCCACATTTATATGATCCTATTTTATCTCATCTCTGAATTTTCAGAGTTGGCAAGTGGACGTGTAGGAAAATGTCATGGAGGATCATATTGCTCTCTGGGCTTTGCAAACATTGTCTCATTTTACCCTCAAATTCAGCAGGAAATTGAGGTTCAGAGCAGTGACAGAACCTGATGATGATAACTTGGCACCCCAGGATTTGAGCTCCAGGCTGGTGGCTCCAAAGGCCATTCCCTCAACCACAATGACACTGTGTTTTCTTCATGATATTTTTGGTCACCGTGTTTACTTTGTACCTTGTTTAGTTGCTAAGCCTATCTTTTGTTGTTGTTGTTGTTTATTTGTTTTGTTTGCTTTCGTTTTTTGTTTTGCTTTGTGAATGAGTCTTTGTTTAATTTGGCTCTCTTTAGGCTTTCTAGGGTAGTATGCTTGGCATTGCTAGTTATTTGCTCTCCTCTCCTCTATAGTGGAGTTTTAACTCAGCTGAAAAAATAATAAGTCCTTACCTCACCTCAAGCCCCATATTCCTAGAGGCCTCCATTATTAACAACGTGGAATATATCCTTGCAGGTGTGCCCCAAATACTATACTAGACACACACATAGATAAATTTAATAATCATATCTTGGTTATACTTCCATGCCAGTGCATCATTCATTCTTTTTATAGTAATATATTCTTCCACTATATAGATGCATCATCTATCATTTAGCATTCTCCTATTAGTGGACTTGCAGGTTTTTTCCAATATTTTGCCATTATAAATACAATGAATTTCCTTATATACATCTTTCCACATAAGTGCAAATATTTCTGTAGGAGTCTTAGAAGTAGGACTGCTTTGCTAAAGAATATTTACACAATTTTCAAGCATCACCCATCTGCTCCTTTAGGGGAAGGGGCAAAATATTTCCTCTTTTCTTTCTTTCAGAGCAAATGCCATCTAATCACCTGAGTATTTATTTGTAATTCTTTAGCATTTCTCCCATTGTTTCTTCCTTCTTCAGGTTCCTTTAAATCACCTTTTTTCTTTTGGTGGTAAAACATTGATTTTTAAAATTTTTGATTTGGCACTGCCATAATAAAAGAGCCATAAAATTTTTAATTTGATAACAGTCTTCACTGTAAACACATCAGTTTTTTTTTTTTTTAAGGATTTATTTATTTATTTACTTTTATCCATTTTTACACCCCTTCCCCCTCCCCCCCCGTTTTTGCTGTTTCTGTGTCCATTCGCTGGGCAACTCTGTGTCCATTTTCTGCCCTCTCTTCTCATCCTTCTCCTCCTGTCTTCACTGGGATTCAATCCTTGGAATCTCTGATGTAGGAGAGAGGCATCCTGCCCGCGCAACCTTAGTTGCTGGTTTTTCGGTGCGTCTCATCTTGCCTCTCCCTTGTGTCACTCTCCTATTATGTCATCATCTTGCTGTGTGGCTCGCGGGAACTGGTGGTGCGCCCGCGCACAGGGCCTGGCGGCCCACGCACCTTCTATATATTTTTTAAATTTTTACCAGGAGGTCCCGGGGATTGAACCCAGGTCCCTCCATATGGGAGATGGACGCCAACCAGATATAGCCCCCTGCTATATCTCTTAAGGTTGACCAGAGATACCTAGAGTTACAGTCTTTTCCCATACAGGATGGACATATAATAAATCAGGCTTAGTTTATGACCAGCATTCTAAAAACCAGACCTAGGGAGGAAAACGAGGTCTGGGGACACATGCATGGTTTCTAATATAGCGAATGTTTAGCCCACCCTGATTATCACAGAATCAGGACAGTGAGAATATTCGCATCAGTTTTTATTTTTTTCTGTGCTGTCTTCCAGTCCTTGCACATGTGCAATTATAATTTTTATTTTTTTTATTTTTTTATTTTTTTTTACCGGGAGGTCCCGGGGATCGAACCCAGGTCCCTCCCTATGGCAGACGGATGCCCAACCATTTGAGCCACATCCGCCCCCTATAATTTTTAAATATCTATTTTTATCTATGATTATAAAAGCAATATACATTTATTATTTAAAAATCACAGAAATGTATAATACTATTTTTTTTTTTTTTTTTAGTATTAGGGCCTGGGGATTGAACCCAGGACCTTGTATGTGGGAAACCGGTCCTCAACCACTGAGCTACTTCAGCTTCCCTGAGTTGATTCTTTCATTTGTTTTGCTTGTTGAGGCAGAGCTCAATCGCTTGAGCCACACCCTTTCCTGAGAATCACTCTTTTTTTTATTTTATTTTATTTTTTTATGGCCTACTTTTTTTTTTTTTCCACCTCATTGTTATAATTTCTTCCATTGCTAGAATCACCATATGTGTACAACAGAATACCATCTAGTCCACTCTAGCCCATAGTTCTTCCCCCAATCCTGAGGGGACTGGGATGGTGATGTCCACTCCACCTCCAAGTGAGAGAGGGCTTATATCCCATGGATTTGGTGAGTGGGATGATCCTGCCTGCAGATGCAGGTCCTCTCCATTCCCTGGGATGGCCGTTGCCCATTGTTGTCTCCTTGCCAGGTGTGCATGGAATCTCGGTGGAGCTGCAACTCCTACCTTACAGCTCAATGGACTCATCCAAGTCACCTGGCACATAGGTAGGCCAGAGGCTCCAGTCTCTGGAAGTATACCTAAAAACTCCAGCATCACATATAGGTTTGAATAGAAGGGACTGATGAACCATGTGCAGGGAGGACTTATTTGAGTCCAATTCTGTCACTCTCAGGAGCACAGATTCCAAAATAGAGCCCACTGATATGGCATCAGTCTCTGGGGCTATCCCCCCTTATATAGGACAGAGATAAACACTGTTAACAATTTATAAATAAATATTTTCATAATAGTGATGAAAAACAGCTACAATTTATTTTCAATTAATGATAAATCTTAGCTATTTTTATATGTTTGCAAAATATAATTTTAATTTTTCTAAAACGGCTTTTCTTGGGGCTGTAATCCATTTTAATGTTTATTTTTTTCCCTCTGATTATAAATATTTTGTGGTTTTGAACAATACATAAGAGTAGAAAGAAGAAAATAAGATCAACCATAATATCATCACCTAGACATAATCACTGTTAGCATTTTGTGTATATTTTCATCTATAAATGTACATATTTGTCCAGATTTCTGATTATTTTACCAGGTTCCTACAAGAGGCTTTAGTGGAACAAAGGGCTTAAACATTTTATGACTTGAGATATTTTGCCAAACTTCCTGAGTATGAGATTGTCATCTAATAACTTTCATTGAAAGTGATTGCATAATATTCCATTTGATTGTGTAATTTGCTTAACTATCCCATAATCATCTGGATGTCATGTGGACATCCAGATGATTATGGCTGCATCGTAGGGTTGCTGAGAGAATTAAATGAGTGAGCATATTAGAGAACTAATATACCTGATTCAGAGGGGACTCCATATATGGAGCATATATGCTTTCCTCCCCTCTCCAACTACCCCAAGCAACGGGATTCCTGTCTGTCACAGAACTCAGTCTTAACTGCCTCCCCTCCTCCTCTACAACAGACCATCCCCCAAAGCCCAACACTTCCAAAGGTATCAAACTTCCCTGAACCCTGACCAGGAGAGACTCTGGTTTCCCAGAAAGTGATGTGCTGAGGTGATGACATTTATCAGGGTCCCTGAAACTGAGGAGGTACCCATATCCCGCTAGGTCCTGGCAGATCCAAGGTTGGGGATGTGCAAGGGGAACATAGCTCAGGTCTGGACCAGCAGAATGTGAACTAAAGCCCAGAGATGAGTTTGTGCACCAGAGACCCAGACCCCTTTTATCCTTCAAGGTTTAGCTCACATTCTCTCCCCTCCAGGGATCTTTCCTGAACTCCCCTGGCCCTCGCAGCTCTCCCAGTCATCATGGCATTTAGTCTATTGCCTATGGTGTAATGCATTTTATTTATCAAATATCCCTTGAGAACGTACTCTGTGCCCGGCACTGTGCAAGGCATTGAAGAAACAGCAGTGAACAGTAAAGGCACATGTCCTACCCTGCAGGAGCTGACAGCTGAACAAGAAAGAGGGATATTGAACAAGCACTGTACTTGCAAGTGTGATGAGTTGTTGCACTTTCTCCCCAGAGCTGGATTGATTTCACCTCCTAGAGGACTGGGGGTGTGTCTTACATTCCTTCTGGGCCCTGTAGGACCTATTATGATCTGTGTTCACAGCAGTTGCTCAAAAAATATCATTTAAATAGCTCACAATATAAACAAAGTGTGAAAATGCTTGACTGCTTGGTCTTCTTCCCTTCCTATAACTTTATTTTTATTTATTTATTTATTTTATATATATATATATATATACATATATTTTAAGAGGTGCTTAGATTACCTAAAATATTACACGGAACCCACTGGGATTCCCATGTTGCCCACCTCCCACACCTCCCACCACATCCAACACAAACATCTCCCACAGTGTGGCCCACCAACCTCAATGAACTTACACATCCTGGAGCCTTGCCACCAACCATAGACCACAGTTCACACTGTAGACCACACTCTCTCCCACTCAGTTATGAGTGGTGTGTGCTGATTTAAAATGGCCTGCATCCATTGCCACAACAGTACTCAGGACAACCTCCAACTCCCAAAGAAGCCCCTGTATTTCAACTGCTCATCCCCTCCCTACCCAAAAACTGTCAAGTGGCCACTGGCTCCACCTCATTGTTATAATTTCTTGCATTGCAAGAATCACCATATGTGAGCAAGAGAATACCATCAAGTCCACTTTAGTCCATAGTTCTTCCCCCAATCCAGAGGCGACTGAGATGGTGATGTCCACTCCAACTCCAAGTGAGAGAGGGCTTATATCCCATGGATATGGTGGGTGGGATGATCCTGCCTGCAGATGTAGGCCCTCTCCATTCCCTGGGATGGCCATTTCCCATCGTTGTCTCCTCACTAGGTGACTTGGATGAGTCCATTGAGCTGTAGGGTAGGAGTTGCAGCTCCACCTAGATTTCATGCACACCTGGCACATAGGTAGGCGGGAGGCTCCAGTCTCTGGAAGTATACCTAAGAAACTCCAGCATCACATGTAGGTTTGAATAGAAGGGACTGGTGAACCATGTGCAGAGAGGACTTATTTGAGTCTAATTCTGTCACTCTCAGGAGCACAGATTCCAAAATAGAACCCACTGATAAGGCATCAGTCTCTGGAGCTATCCCCCCTTATATAGGACCAGGGTGTCTCGAGAGCTCTCAGGAACCCCACTGAGTGGGGTGATAGGCACTTAGATGTTCTATGAGCTCCTACTGAGGTGTGCGTGAGAGTTACCTCTGGGATGACCTCCCGACTCTCTTTGAAGTCTCTTAGCCACTTGAACTCATTTGTCTTTACCATTTCCCCCTTTTATTCAAGGTCTTTTTCCAGTTGTGTTGCCAGCTGGCACTTGGGAAAAGTTTTCAATTAGCAATAATCGTGCCTCGGATAAACCTCATTGGCTACTTCCTATAACTTTAGAATCAGCAGGATGGAAAGAACATATATTCTGAGATTTCATGGGACCTGGGTTCAGTCCCTGGTTTTGCCAGTTACTAACTAGATGCCTGTGAGCAATTTGATGTCTGAACTTCACGTGTCTTCTTTGTATAAATGGGACAATAATACCTCCTTCAAAGAGTTATTCTGAGATGATATATGTAAATGTGTTATAGGATCTAACACATAGCAAATCTTTAAATATTAGTTTCCTTCCCCCTCACCTTGGATGAGCTGCCAAGGAAGCTGTTTTCCAAATATAGTGTCCCTTGATTTGCGGTGATAAGTGCAGAAGGGTACAGTAAAATTTTAAGTCTGGAAGGGTCTTAGCCTAATCCCTTTATTTTTTTGCTGAGTGTTTTAGTTTCTTACCTGCTAAAACAAATACCTTAAAATAGGTATCTTAAACAATGGGAATTTATTGACTCACAGTTTTGAGGCTAGGTGAAATCCAAAACTGAGGCATCAGCAAGGTGATACTTTCTCCCCAAAGACTGTGCCATTCTGGGGCTGGTTACTGGCCATCCTTGGTCCTTTGCTTTTCCATCACATGTCAATGCACATGGCAGCATCTTCTCCTTTCTCTTCCGTGTTCCGTGGATTTTCAGCTGATGGCTGCTCCCTGTGGCTTCTCTTTCTGTGTCTAATTTCCCTTGCTTATAAGGACTTCAGCCATATTGGATTAAGGTCCACCCTCATCAGTTTGGGCACACTTTAACCAATAACATCTTCAGAGATCCTATTTACAAATGGGTTCACCCCCACAGGACCAGGAGTTGAAACCTGAGCATCATTCAGTCCCCAATAGTGAGGATATTGAGGCCCAGAGAATTTGGGAGACTTCTCTACGGTCACACAGTAGGAAACAGAACCCAGGTCCCCTGATTCCAGCAACCAGTACACTTTGGGTAGCTTCTCAAAGAATCTCACTGCCAGCCTCTCACTCTCAGGAAAGGGAGTGCCTTTGTGTGTCAGTTCATGTGAAGTTGCTGTCCAGGGAGGATAAGGATTCTTATGATGTCAGCTGGAGAGATTCTCAGGCCCTGTACAGATTCCTAGAGACTGGGTGGGAGGTGATCAGCTCATCTCATCACATTCCTTTAAAGACAGGGCCAGGATGGAGGGAGTTCGAGAAGATCTGGAGACTTAGGCCCATGGGAGGTAGGACAGGCCTCTTTCTCCCCCAACCCCTTTCCTGAACCAGACCCTGGTGGGACACAGAGTGAGTACATAGAGGTCTGGGGAGATGAGAAGGGGTGTCAGCACTGGGGACAGTCCTGGACTAGGGACCACGCTCCTTAACATTACTCAAGCCCCAACACGACGAACACCTCAGAAGATAGGGCTCTACCTTCCAGAGCCTCAACTTCTCTTAATAATAAAGCATTTATTACTATTATTATTATTATCACTAGGTGCCAGGCACAGTTAAAGGCTCTTTATACATTGTCTTTGCCTAAATGCTCACAAGGCAGGATAAAGTTGTGGTTAAGGGCATGGTCTTTGGCCAAAGCTTTCTGGGTTCAAATCCAGTGCTGTTGCTTACATGTTGAGTAATTTGGGGCAAGTTATTTAAGCCTCTTTGTGCTTCAATTTCTTAATCTGCAAAAATGCGTATAATGGTAGTCTGTTCTAAGGATTAAGTGAGTTAATACATTGGTACCTCGGTTTTCATCATTAATTGATTCCAGGAGGCACTACAAGTACCAAAAACGATGAGTACCAAACAAATTTTTCCCATAAGGAATAATGTAAATAAGTTTAATACCAATGACAATGCACCTTTTTAAGGCAACATGTAAAAAGACAGGGTTGTATTTCATTACTTTATGTGAGAAAAGTAATTAATAAATACTTAGATTAAATAAAATAAAAACTTCACTTTACCTGTACTGAGAAGAGTCCATGGCCTAATAGGATGGTGGGAGAAGAATAGTGAGGAGGAGAAGATACACGGAGTATTGCTTGGAAGGAGAGTCCCCCTCCATAGAACATTGGGCACTTGGACCTCAGGTGTTCTTTCTCTTTTCTACCTTTTTCCAACTTGCACCACAGGCTCTGACACACTCTTTGTCACCTTCACTAAAAACTTATATCCAATGAGGACTGCTTCTGTCTTCTTTTCAGAATTCCTCAAAACTGTGAAATTATTTGGTCATTCAATAAATTCACATATCTGCTTGTAAGAGCTTTGTCCAGATGGTACTTCTCCACAAAGTTTTGAACTTCTGCCCATTTTGCACACATTTCTTTTATCAAGGAACTGGGGACATCATCCCTTATCTCCTCTTCACCTGAAGAAATCTCTTCAGCCACCTCTTGTGGCTGCTCCTTCTGTAGTTCCTGCAGCTCCTCAGTGCTGAGCTCTTCAAGATGCTCCTCCACTAACTCCTTAACATCAGCAGCATCGACCTCCAGACCCTTGGATTGGCCCGAAGATACAATATCCTGCACAGCTGTACCCTTTGCACCTGCAGACTTGGGGTCAGCCTCAAATCCTTCGAAGTGTCTCTGAGCCAAAGCTTCTGGCCACAGATTCTGGCCTGGTAATGCCTTCTCCTCTTTTGTGATGTAGATTCTACTGGGCATTTATTTCCAAAAAAACTCTGGTCTCATCACAGTTAAAGACTTGGGGGGGAGGGGCAGCGGATGTGGCTTAAATGGTTGGGCATCATCTCCCATATGGAGGGACCTGGGTTCGATCCCCAGGACCTCCCAGTAAAAATAAATAAATAGATAGATAGATAGATAAATAGATAGATAGATAGATAGATAGATAGATAGATAGATAGATAGATA